>BGNK01002733.1:61321-89252 GCA_003297005.1 Symbiodinium sp. clade A Y106
GTTGCATATGACGAAGAATAGTGGAGATTGGGAAGGTTTGCAGGGACACGACGACGATCCCGCACAATTCAAGCACAAAGCGTGGGTACATGAGGGGGGGGGTAGCATATATATATATACACGCACACATACACATATAAAGTGCCCTTGCAGTCACTATGTAAGGGTGGTCAAGCTACTTAATGGTCAGTTACTTGGGTTTAGGATATTCATTTAGTAGGACAATGTTTTGGGTGACCAGTGCTACCGGAAGGCAGCATTTCGTGTACAGGGTGCACGGCTTTGGGCTCAGGATTTAGCATCCCTGCTTCCGGCTTAGATTCGAGGCTTGGCGGAGTCTTCCCCGCTCAGGAGCTTCTGACTGGGCTACCCTCAGCTCTAAACCCAAAAATCCGAAAACCCTAAACATCCCTAAACCAAGAAAACGCTAAACCCTAATATCCTAATACCCTATAATACCCTAGTATCCTACTACCCTATAATACCCTAATATCCTAATACCCTANCCCCCCCCCCCCCAGTACAACCCTAAACCCTGCATCTATTTGCATAGACGTCTGGTTGCCCCCGAGCTGCATCACCTGTAGCCCAAGAAAGGTTTAGGGTTTAGGGTAGGGTGCCTGATTCAGGTTTCTATATGCGCATAACTAGCTCCTTAAAAGGGTAGGGTCTTGGTGCTACATGCCATCGTAGACCCTATAAACCTTAAATGCCCAAGCCCTGAAACCCAAACCTGCGCGTAGACCCCCAGAAGCACAAGAGCATCGGCGGCATCCCAAACGTGCACCATGCTGTGGCAGTAGCACCCCAAAGCAAGCAACGCAGAGTTCAGTACTACTTCTAGCCCTTACACAGCTCTTTTCCAAGTGTTACGGCCCCTATAGTATGTCCGAGCACCCTTCAAGATGTTATAACCCTACCAGACCCTAAACCCTCTAAGCTTCACGCTACCCCTTCAGGTGTCCAGAGACCTGCATTCTGATGTGGTATCCGTGCTCGGGAGAGGCGGAGAGGCAGAGCCTTCATCTTCGCGTCCGAGACCTTGGTTTGTACCTAGCCTTAAACCCGAGGCCAGAAGCCATGTAAACCCTAAGCCCTAACCCTATAACTCTTAGCCCGTATAAACCCGAAGCCCTTAAACGCTAGCCCTATTCTACATTCTTTTGGAAAGGCTCGTGGGTCTAAGGTTCAATGTGTATCTAGTGTCCACCTCTCTGTCACCTGTCGGAGTTTACATAGAGAGGAAGACATGTAATACGACGGTTCATACAAGACTATATGCTCACCGCCCTAAACCCTAAACCCAAACCCTAAACCGTCACCTGGAGGTCGTTGTGTTTGTTCATGTGGTTATTTGTTGTTGGCGTTCAGGTCTTTGGAAATTAGGGTTTGGAGCCTTTGATTGAAGCATCGCCGAAAGTTGGAATACAGGATTTAAGAGGGTTGGGGGTGGGGTCTGAGGTCCATGGTTTCACATAAGGTTCGGAGTTTAGGGCAGATTCGAGTTTACGGTTGAGATATGGGAGTTTCCGAAAAGAGGGGACCCTAATAATTTAATATAGTACCCTAAGTAGTAGCATCCTTATTATTAGGACCCCCAAATATGGTACCCCCTATTTTCGGAAACTCCCATATTCATTACCTCTGAAATCCAGATTTTGAGATTCGGCCCGAGCCCGAGACCTCACTCGATGGCTCAGGCAGAACGCTGTCTTCGCCGAGCTTTGTGAGACGGACTTCGGTAAGAAGAGGGGTGCGCTGGTGAGCTCAGGAGTACCTTGGCGCTAGGAAATAAACTTAAAATTCAATTACTTTAGCTTTCTTCCAGGGTTCAAACGTGCTGTATAGTCTAGTTTACAGGAATTTATAATGTTACTGGGCGTTTTTCACGTAAGGTTTTTATGAGGTTCAAGGGTCGCTTAGCACCCTAACCCTAAGTCCTAAGCAAGAACAGCAGTCTTCTTTTGAGCTAGAGTCCCCTAAACCCTAAACCCTAAACCTCGGCATCGTGGAGGCTCGCGGCTGGAGTTTAAGGTTCTGCTCAGGGTTGGGTTTAGGATTGAGGGTTTAAGGATGAGTTTAGGGTTTGGGATTTATAAGGGTTTGAGTTTAGGATTGAGGGTTTGAGGATGAGTTTAGGGTGTAGGATTTAGGGTTAAAGGTTGAGTTTGGAGTTCAGGCTTTTTAGGGCTAAGGGCTGGGGTTAGGGCTCACAGTGCGAAGCTTCGCTTATGGTTTGGTTCAAGCAGGGTCTCGGACCTCGGATCCCACCAGATACCTGCCTAATGGGTCACTATACCATACCATACCATACCATACCACACGATACTATACCTCATCTACATCTACATCTATAATATATATATATATATATATATATATACCTTTTTATCTATAGAGTTATGGGGCCTTCTGTCTATTTGTCTATCTGTCTTTCTGTCTGTCTGTCTGTCTGCCTGTCTGTCTATGGCCTGACTAGCTGTTCGCCGGTCTGCTTATCTATGTATGTATTTTGCATCTATATATGTATATAGGGCCCAAGGAGGGTAGCCTACTTTCTAGTCAGTTGGGTTTTTACCTCGAACTACCTGCGACACAAAGCGGGCTTGGCCTCGATTTCGAAGCCGACTGAGGGTTAGGGTATAAGGCTCTTCAGGGTCTGTTCAGGGTCTAGGCGTAAGGGCATGTGATGTAGAGCTTAATGTATAGGGCCTAGGATGGCAGTTTTTTGCTCCCTATGGAGCCTGAACCACCAAACTACTGCAAACCCTTATAACGACCCTCAACCCCTTACCAACAAATCAATTCAATTAAACCCTAAACCCTTAACCTCAAGCCCCAAATCATTACTTGGTGCTCAGGTGTTGCTGGTGAATCCTCCAACCGACATGCCGGACTTGGAAGCCAAAGTGCAAGAAATCCTTTCTTGCCTGCAGGATGCCTTCCATCCGATCTTCAGCATGGAGTCATCTTACTTGAAGCTGTAGGTTCCTGCAATTTGGGGCTCTGGAAATCCCCCCCTTGAAGAACTTTGGCATCCCTCGATCTCACGGATGTTGATGACCCATGCCGGCCACGATGTGCAGGAACTGAAACGCGCCCTTCCCTGTCGTCCCAGCATCTGCAGATCTCATGCGAGATGTCCACTCGCCAGCTCTACACATCTTTGTGGTCACTATGCCTACAAGAAAGACTTCCCTGCGAAAGCCTTCGGCAGAGCAGCAAGTGGAGGAGATTCTTGGAGCCGTCCGATCGGCACATGCTTGGCATGGAGAGCCACTTTCTGTGGAAACGGATTCAGCGCTCGGTTGGGTTTGGGAGGCCGTCTTTCTCCAAAACCTCGAGGGAGATGGCAAGCGAGCTTCGCTAGATGGGGCCTTCAGCGAAACGTGCCTTTGCTGCTTTACTAGCTGAGTGGGTTACCTTTAACCTTCTGGGGCCTATATAACCTTGCCATACGTGAAAAGGTTAAACTGGTTCGGGAAACCTTGCACTCTCAGCTTCAGGAATGCATTGTTCCGGCACTGACTGTCAGGGTGGCCGTTGATGTGACCGGGGCGGATCTTAATGCTTCAGCCCAAAAAGCTACCACGGCTGGAATTGAGCCATGCTTGTGCTGGCTCCCACGTTGGTCTCTCTCAAGGGACGTATGAATCGGATGCTGTTGGTTGCTTCCCGCAGGATGCTGAGTACGTACATACTCGTAGTAGATAGTAGGGCTTCTAGATCAAGAATTACGTAAGCGGCATTTGGGTTTGGGTCAAGTGTTTAAGGTTTGGGCTTATTAAGGTTTTGTCAGTAAGGCACGTACTCGGGACCCTGCGGCTTCAGCTTTCTTGTTGCTGTCTGAGGTGTTCGAGAGCCCCTGAAAGCCTAAACCCAGGGTTTAGTGTTTAGGGTTGCTGTCATTTTTCCAGCTGATGAGCGATGCAAGTTCCTGGGCTTCCTCCAGTCGCAGTGACGATGCAAAGGAAGAAAACGAGCAATTGGTTTTTAGGGCGAACGTATGGGCCCGGCCTGAACAGTTCGTATACAGTTCCTGTTTAGGGATTAGGGTTTAGGGTTTAGTCCCCATCAAACCCCCTCAACCCTTAACCCGCAAAGATACCTGAAAGCCCCTTGCAAATCACGGCTTGGGTTTTTTGAGCTCATTCATCGCTCCACAATGCTTGCCATAGATGTTCACTCTGTAAGACTCAACGCAGCCCGAAAGCCTGTGTGGGCGGACAAAAAGGGTTAATGGCCAAATTTCGCGGTGCCCTTCAACTAAGAGAATACGTACTAAGAACAATAATATAAATAATGTCGAACTCATTCATGGCATCGTAAAGCCTTCAGAATACATAACTAGTAATCGTCTGGGGTTTGGGGTGAGAGGCTTGACTTTTCGGCATTGAGGGTCTTTTGGGAACCGAAGACGAGACCTTAACCCGACGTGTAGTCTCCATTGTAGTTCCTTTTTTGGGCTACGGTTTCGGATCCTTACTATAATACTGGTTAAACCAAAGAAAGAGCAACCACAATGGAGACTATAGGCAACCCCAAACATGAAATCCCCAGCTGCAAAATGCTGTCGTGCCGCCCGTCATGCGATAGGTGATAACGCGCCCCTAAGCCTAAAACCCTAAACTCTACACCTCAAACCGTAAACCACAAACTAGTTGATGGTTTAGGTTTCGATTTAGGGCCTAGGGTTAAGGGTTTGTGGTCCAGGTTTCTCCTCTTGCTGAGTTCAGGGCTTTGCATGTAGGGTTCAATATGAAGCGGGCGCTGCCGTGTGGCAGCTCGTTATTGTATGCGGGATGTGCCTGTGGTTGCATTCTGGAAGCTTACCAGCCATCTTGCAGCCAATGTCTGTGCCAGGTAGTGGTCGTCGTCGTCTAGTGGTCGTAGTAGTCGTAATAGTCGTAGCAATCGTAGTAGGCGTAGTAGTCGTTGTCGTAGTAGTAGTAGAAGTAGTAGCAGTAGTAGTAGTAGTAGAAGTAGTAGTACTAGTAGTAGTAGTAGTAGCAGTAGTAGCAGTAGTAGTAGTAGTAGTAGTAGTAGTATAGCAGTAGCAGCAGCAGTAGCAGGAGCAGCAGTAGTACTCCGTCGCAGCATAGTGTAATTCCAGCAATGGCGCCAGACATGGGTGTAGTGCCAACAGCTAGCTTGACTACTGAGAAACCGGGTATGCGTCTCGTCATAAGAACAGTGGTAGGCATGCTGCAACACTTCAGGATAGGCACCCCCCCCGTGTTGTGCATATGTTTTCCTAGACTCTGCACCCTGCACCCCTGAATCCTTGTGCATCCCAATAAAGCCTGAATCTTCGCCGCAAGCCTAAACACAAAGCTTTGGGGGAGGCACCCTGGTGCTGAACTGCCCGTGGTCCGATGCCGTCCAGCCCCTAACGTTTTGATCAGGTTTAGGGTCCAGGCCAAGGGTTTGGGGTTTAGGGTTTAGGGTTTTGTGGTCAATTGTCTCCCTGGTGCTTTGTGGGGAATGGGGGAATGGATCCCTATAGTATTCCCTACATAATCCCCAATAGCAGTCCCATAGTCCATTCCCCCATTCCCTACTAAGAACCAGACAGATTTTTGCATGACTGAATAGGTTCTGATCCGGTCTCTAGATATGGGGGTTTCCGATTTTTTTTTTTTTTTTTTTTTGGGGGGGGGGCCTTTTTTNTTCTGATCCGGTCTCTAGATATGGGGGTTTCCGATTTTTTTTTTTTTTATTTTTTGGGGGGGGTGCCTTATTTCGGGGTCCTTATAACAAGGATCCTACCTTTTAGGGTACTAAATTAGGGACCGCTATTTTCGGAAACTCCATATTGGATTCGGTATGCGCAGACATCCCCCAAATCTAGGAACATTTGTTGAGACTGAAGAAAAGGAACCCTTAGGGGGGAGGGGGGTAGGGGACTATACTGCCTTAAATAGGCTTCATTTGGTCCTGATTATGGGTATTAAAACCCCCTACCCCCCTCAGCGTCCTTATGACTGAATCAACAGTGGCGACCATCGTTTGCTGGGACTTTGGTCCAAGTAAGTTCCATCAGTCGTTTGGGAACGGTTTAGGGTTTAGGGTTAGGGGGGTTCAGGGTAATCGTTTGGGAACAGACTGATTGAGTTGAAGGCTTCAACCCCATGTTGACATGCAGTGCTCTGAGGTCTCCACCAAAGATGTTGGGGTGCTACAGACATCATGATAGGCGTTTGCTCCTGCCTGACAGAACGGAGAGCTATGTCCAAATCCTTAACCCCCCTTCGCAAAAGCCCGAAAAACCCTAAACCCTAAACCCAAATCCTTAGCCCATCTTAACCCCTTTCGCAAAAAGCCCGAAACCTCTAAGCCATGAGCCACACCCCTTGAGACCGGCGCCGCCAAGCGCACGGGGCAAGGGAGCTACAAGTCCGGCTAAGGCCCTTCATCCAGGAGATCCCTAAACTTACACCCTAACCCTGGACCCATAATCTTAAATCCCTACACTTACACCCTATAAACCCTAAATCCTACAACCATAACCGTAAACCCCTCAACTTACACCCTAAACCCTAAATCCTACACCCATGACCTTGAATCCCCAAACTTAAACCCTACACCCTGGACCCATAGCCATAACCTTAGATCCTTAGATCCTAAGCCAAGCCCCAAGCTTATTGAACCCCCAAACTTCGGGACGAAATGACCCCTAAAAGGGTTAAGGTGGGTTTAGGGTTTAAGGTTGAGGGTTTTAGGCTTTAGGGTTTAGGGTTCAGGTTCATATACCATATAAGGATTCATACTGCAAGGGTATATGGCCCTTACCTTTTAAGGTTCATGTGGTCCTTAAGGAACCCCAACCCCAAAGCGTCACGGCATCCATTGAACCCAAAGCCCTAAACTGCAAGGAGTCGATTTAAAACTCCTGCAATTCCCGAAGCCCTACTGTAGGGGCCTTAATGAATTACCTATAATATTTTTTTGGGGGGGGGTTCCTTATTGCAATTATAGTAGAATGGGCCCCACAACCCTAGGGCCCCCCTTCTATTATATACTTCCCGAAGCCCCACCGAGGCCCTAAAAAAAAAGACCCTTGAATTCGGCACCCCAAAAGGACATAAGCATTAGCATTTTTTAGGGATATCCATGCCTTATTGTGCTTCATGATAAGGGGGTTTGTATAGGATATCCCTATCCTGATTTTTGGTTATGTGTTTTTTGTTTTTTGCGGGGGGGGGGGGGGGGTTTGTNGGGGGGGAGGTTTGTATAAGGAGATCCCCAAAAGGAGCCCTGAAAAGGAAGGTTTTTGGGTCCGTTTTCTCTCCATTGTAGTTCCTTTTTTGGTTAACCAAGTTTGTGGTTGGGATCCTGTAATATAGAGTTGGTTAAGGAGAAACAGGAACTACAATGGAGACTGCGGGTAGAACATGCCTAGATCTCAATTTCTAAAGGGGTCCTTAAAGCATGGAAATCTCTGAAGCCCTGCGAGAATCCTTGACTCCAAGAATTTTAAGGGTCCGGGCTTCCCTGAAATGTTGGAAGTCCCACCCTTTAGGGTTTAGGGTTTAGGGTTTAGCCGTAAACCCTACCCCCAGGTTCAAAATGATCTGAAGTGCACGTCTCTAGCTGCGAGAGCGAAAGTCCACTGCACCTTAAAAAGCCTACGATACTCGATTTGCTAAATAGTAGGATCCTTATTATCAGGACCCCAAAATAAGGTACCCTTAATGTTCGGAAACTCCCATTTCCTACTCGAGGAACTGAAACCTTAAACCCTGCGCCCTAAACCCTAAGCTCAAAAACCTTAAACCCCCAACCCTAGGATACTCGATTTGCTACTCAAGGAACTGGAGTCCGTTCTCCCGGCCCCCTTCCGGAAGATCGTCGGGGAGAAGAAGCTGAAGGCTGAGCGCTCGGACAGCCGTCTAAATTAGGGTCCCTTTTAGGGCCCCTTCAAGAGAGGTATAAGGGTTTCTATAAGGGTACTATGAAGGTATTGGAAGGGTAGTTCTCCAAGTTAGGGTCCCTTTTGTAGGGTCCTTCTTGTAAGGGTGCCGTACTGGTTTTGGTTTACTAGTAATATACCCAAGATCTTCTTCCAATTATTAACCCGTATAAATTACCTTGAGTATCAGGGTTTGGAGGCTTATGTGGAGGGCCCTGCAGGGTGCCTCAGAGTTTCAGGTTTAGGGTTTAGCTTTGGGCCCTCTGAGATTGCCTTATGGGCTTTTCGATTTTATTGAACACATGTGTTGGTGCTTGGAGCTCTTTCAGGTTTTTCTTGCAGTCGCGAAGATTTTGTGTTGTGTGCGTGCCCGGGGCGTGTTGCGTTGCTTCGTAAGGTTTCGGGGCAACCCGAGAAACCTATTTTGTTCGCGAAAGCTTTTGGTGCTTGTCCAGGCCCCTACCTAGTAAAGCCTTTGACAGCAGCACATGTGAAAGAGTTCAAAAGAGTTAAGAGTGGTTTTTGAAAGCCCAAAACGCAAACGTAAATCGTATAGTAAGCGTACAAGTCGACCCTTACCTAGACCCTGCACCCGAGACGCTTCATATAAGAGTCCTAACTTTCAGCCGTCAGAGGTCAGCGCCATCGATGCCAGCGCTGTCGCCAAGCGGACAGGCAGGGTGGTGGGAACTGTTCCTCATCGGTGGCTGTTAGAATAAATCTTAAACCAGCCCAAACCCCCAAACCGGGCCCCTGAGTGAGCGGGGGGGGGGGGGGGGGGTGTCCCTGGAATATGGGTCCTATGCTCCTATACCATCTAAGGACGAGGTTTCCCATTTTCTGAAGCTCCCATACTCCTCAGTGGTTTGGGCAGCAACAGCAAAAGAAGTACCACTAGTATCTCTATTGGTTTCCGTATCATGAGACAGAAATCGGTTACGACCAAGGGAAGTTGGTGTAAGCAGACCTGGAATCTACAGTGAGTATTTCATGTCCTGCTCGCAGCAGTCACTTCATAGCTCATTACCTAGCTTGGAGATTGGACTTTGCAGGTCTTGACGGCATTATGACTGCGGCGTGGGAGATGGCCCCATAATGCTACTCTGAACCTGCAACCCTTACACGTAGTTCGATCAAGCCTGCTTTACGGTTGAACTGAAGCCCCCTAAGCCCAACAGATTTAACACCGAGACTTTCAACCCGGGCACCCCCGCCTAGCTATATCCAGACTATGGACAATGATGGTGGCCATGATCATCAGAAGGATGGAAACATCAGCATTTAAAGCCGCAAAGAGAGCGCTGGCAGTAAGAACCAAGAGCAGCATTTGTGCGAGCAGCCCAGAACAGACCCTAAACCCCAGACCGTGTCCTCAAAGGAAGGGGCCCGGAAGAGGTGCAAGTACTGAAAAGCGTGTTTGAGTTCGTCTTGACCAGGCATGGGCAAGCTCATCAACAACATCATGACGGCAGTTACACGGCTGCCCTTTGTTGAGGCTACTAGATCTCTGGTGTTACGCCGCTTGGAAGGGTTTCGTATTGTCGAAACTTTTTTGGGGGCAGTTCTAAAACGAAGGCTCCCGTCTGGAGGTCGGTTGCTTCGACAGGGTCGATGAATTTCAATCCCAGATTTTATTTGTTGAGGGCAATTGTTCATACTGGTTTTGCCATGGTTTGCGCTCTGGAAGGAAATGAAGAGGTCTGAAGAATTACGTAGTCATCAACCCTGCCCCCGTCAAGGTCTAACTATGCTGTGCTATAGTACGACTTCTGCATTCTCCTCCGAAGAAGGAGCGCCGAAGGGCTCGAGCTAGTCTTGCGCCAGCTTGCTGCAGTAACCAGAGGGATGAAGTGCGGCGGCGGGGCCGGCGTAGTCCAGCACAGAGAAGGTACTATAAGTGTACTATAAAGGGTATTATAAATGGTGCTATAAGGATTCTATACTAGGTTCCCAGTAGCCCGTTAATAATGAAGGTACACGCTTTCCTAGTATATTATTCGGTTTTAGACTCGGTGCAGGCTGCAAGACTTCAACTGGGCCCTGCTTACGGCCAATCTGGCTGCTGCAATGATCGTTGCCCATAGCCCTTGAGCAACTGAGTTCAAACGCAGGTACCCTCAGTAGTAGAGTAGGTAACCTTTAACCTTTTTGGGGTACTATAATTCCTATATGATCCCACAGGTTAACCTTTAGTTCCCTAAGATACTGGACAAGTAGGTACCTGTCAACTCAGAAATGGCCCTGGGTTTGAAACAAACCCCGAACCCTTAAACGGCAAACCCGAAAGCCGAAATCCCAGACTCTGAACGCCAAAGCAGAAACTTGACTATTTCGTTCCAGTTTTGAGGATGCAGCAAGCAACAACGCTTTACAAGTTTTAAGTCCGCCTTGTGCATGCGTTCTTGTTTTCTCGGGGTTTTGTAGAGTTGTAATAGACTCCGATAGGGTTGCTACATGTTGCTACTAGGGCTACTAGGGTCCTACAAAAACCCTCAAACCACGGAATATACCTCACATGATATAAAGAATGCCTTGCGATGATGGAAGATATATTTCTTGGGTGAGTGCTTCATAGTACCAACACATATTCTGACTAATGGATTGCTTTAAACCCTGTAAGTCCCCAGAAGGTCTCTCATTTCAATCAAGACCTTGCAACATACCTCTAGTCTCCATTGTAGTTCCTGTTTTTGGTTAACCAAAATCTCTATTATAGGATCCTAACCATAAAACTGGTTAACCCAAAAAAGGAACTACAATGGAGACTATAGGTATCATCAACTCCATAGTCCCAGGCTGTCTGGGAGGTTTTCAAATCCTCGGCACTTCGCCGTTTCCGCCCTGCGAGCCCTCGGGGTTTGTTTCTACTCTCCCAAAAAACCGCGAGAAAGCTGCAGTCCTTACACCCTGACACCCCTGCATCCTAAACTCCACTCTTCGAACGGTTTCCCTGCACGCCCATGTACCTCGTAATCAGTGAAAGCTCTCACAAGGCCCCGGAAAACCCTTCCAGAAACCCTTTACGGAAGTGCGTGTGCGGAGCTTTTCTGGAGCCGCTAAATATGGGGTCCTTTGTGCCCTAAACCCTAAACCCCAGCCACGGACACCCTAAAGCCTAAGCCCTAAACCCTTCCAACGGCCTGGAGGAGTAACATAGAAGCCGAAATAATTACCAATATGGTTCTCCAGGGTTCCTTATTATAGCTATGCTATAACTGAGCCCCAAACCCTATCCCTCAAAGGAACCCTGTAGAGGAATCCTATTCCAATTTTGAAGGCCCCTTTATTTCAACCCTTAGGAGCCTGGTGGTATCCCTTAAAGGAACCCTCTAAACAAGAACCCAGAAGCTCAGGTTTTCTTCGAGTTGTCTGGCGTGCTCCCAACGGAGCAGGCCTTGTCTCTGCTCAAGGACCGGTCTGTGGGGGCTTGCGATTCAGGGTTTAGGGTTTCGGGGGTTTGCCTCTTTTTTTAAAAAAAAATTTTGGGTTTGAGGAATAGTTATAGCATCAAAAAAACCCCAAACCCTATTGTAATGGTGTTTGGTTGAGTAGGGTTTAGGGGTGTTTTTGAGTTTGGGCTTGGAGGAGGGCTTGGGGTTTGTCTTGAGTCTTTGGTTGTGTGGAAGGTTTTGGAGGGCTTCGGGTTTCAGGGCTTAGGGTTTAGGGCTTAGGGTTTAGGATTTAGGATTTAGGATTTAGGGTTTAGGGTTTAGGATTTAGGATTTAGGGTTTAGGGTTTCAGGGTTTAGGGTTCCAGGCTTTGGGCTCAGGATTTGGGTGGCGGTAGGGTTTAAGGTTTGAGGTTTTCTGTGTGTTTGTGTGCGAGGGTATGGATGTCTGCAGGTGCCTCGAACCCTAAGCCCTATAATAATCCAGAGCATAGAGCGGGGAGGAATTGTTTAATGAGACAGGGAACAAGGCTCGGTGGGGGAAGTCTGCAGAAGCTTCGGGAAGACCAGGGCATGTAGTATAGGGTCCTAAAGAACTACCAAATCCATGTTGTTTCGGGGACACTCTCAGAGCTACGACGCTCGCTGTCTGGCTCTTAGGCATGCAACCTTCTGCCGCTAGATGATCCCCATTCTAGCGCTCTTTCCAGCAGACGATG
Source organism: Symbiodinium sp. clade A Y106 (assembly GCA_003297005.1). Taxonomy (NCBI): domain Eukaryota; class Dinophyceae; order Suessiales; family Symbiodiniaceae; genus Symbiodinium; species Symbiodinium sp. clade A. The sequence goes on from BGNK01002733.1 coordinate 73,342, forward strand.
CCGAGTCGTTAGCGACTGCTGCTACATTCCACCACAGCTCGGATACAAGAGACTGACAAGGATTGGCCATGTGGTTGTCGAGCTGCGCTCTCTTGGCACACCAATCCCCCAGAAATTTTAACATACCTACATGGGGGGGATACTTACCCAGACCATAATTAAAGTAGCTATTCCCGTAGAAGCCTTGTTTTCCACTGTGTAGATTCTTAGGACCTTTTGGGTCCCGCAAAGGTCCCACAGGTTTGCGGGTTTTTGCCAACAAACTTCTGGGAGCGGTCGTAAACCTCAATTTTGTAATATCGGGGCCGTAGTAATTACCAATACTATTTTGGGGGTTCGTTGTTATAACTTAGGGTTTAGGGTTTCGGGTTTAGGGGTTAGGGGTTTAGGGGTTTAGGGTTTAGGGTTTAGGGTTATAACTTATAACTATAGTATAGCGGGCCCCGAAACCCTGCTCTAATTATAAGGCCTCTATATTTTGGTGTTTCGGGCTACAGGTGGGTGTATCCCGTACTTGAAATCCTCATTCAAGAACTTTGCAGTCTCTGGGTAGCTCAACGCCTACTCTAAGCCCTAAACCTAGTAGTAGAGTAGGTAACCTTTAACCTGTTGGGGTAGTATAATCCCTATATAATCCTTATATTATGAAAAAGCTTAACCTTTGGTTCCCATGATACCCGACAAGTAGGTAAACCCTCAAGGCCTCACCCATAAAACTTAAACCCATGAGCTGATAAACACTAAGCATTCAAGCTTGAAACTCTCAACACTACCTAGAGTCTCCATTGTAGTTCCTTTTTTGGTTAACCCGTTTTATAGTTAGCATTCGATTATAGAGATTTTGGTTAACCAACAATAGGAACTACAATGGAGACTATAGGTAAACCCTGAAACGCCTAAACCCCACAACTTCCGCACCCTGGGCTTTCGGGAGAAGCGTTTCTTGCCGAGGATGCAGTGAAGAAGACATACAAGAACAAGGGCGATGCGATTGTCAACCAGCGATCCGGCGGCAAAGCTCTAAGGGTCCAGGAACCTATGCTGTACATACATAAAGCCCCTAAGCCCCAAGCCTTATAAACCCTAAACGCCCTAAACCGACTACGGGTCTCTTGGTTACGGTCTTCACGGTACCAAACTACTCGGACTCTGTTGGTGAGTGCTTCTCAGGGCTCTTGAAGAAATCTTGGTGAGTGTCGCTTTGGGGCTGTTCATCGGGTCATTTCCCCCGTAAAGTACCCAGCAAGGGGCGGCTTTCTTGCTCTTTACTTCCCTTCGCAGTCCGACACATCAGTAAGGTCCCGCAATCAGGAAACCCTTGAACCTTGCAATTCCACCCTACAAGCATAAACCCTATGAGCTCTGAACACTAACCCCTGAACCAAGGCAGCAAAATGCCCCCTATAACTATCGTAACCCATGTAGAAGCCGTTGTGGTACCGTGCAAGGTCCCTTTAATTAATGGCCTTGAGAAGCAGGCTTAGATCAAAATACCAAGGAAAAGGAAGGCCGTATAGCTATAGTATCCCTTATAGAAACCCTTATAGTAACCCTTACAGAAACCCTTATACTTATTTTTACCTTCATAGAAACCATAATGGTACTTTAAGAAGGAGCCCTAGATCCGAATTCCAAGGAACATCAAGGCCGTGGAGGCTGCCATCGAAGCGCTCCGCACCGCATCTTGGGCCAAGAGCTGGCCATGTCGTTGTTTCTTACCGTAAACCCTACCCGGACACCACAAAACCTTCCTTTTTATGGGTTCCCGATTATGGTTTCTTTATATACGTCCTCAAAAAGGTAGGTTTTTGCCTTTTTGCGGGTTTAAGTAAACGTTAAACCTAGGGTTTGTGAAGGTTTAGAGTGTCGGATCGGAGAGTCGGAGGTTTAGGGATGTGGCTTTAGGCTCTGGGGTTTAATGTTGGGGCCTTAATAATTACCTATACTATGTTGGGGGGTTCCTTCTTTTTAAATCTACTATAACAATATACCCCAAAACAAACCCTATTCCTAATTGTTAAGGCCCCTACATTAGGGTTTTTTCGGGTTCAGTGTTAAGGTTTCGGGGAGTTTTGGGTGAAGACTGACTTGTCTTTGAAGGCCTTTCGGGAGGGATTTTGACTATAAGGGAAGAGTCTTACTTCGTGGACACCTGAAGCCCTTAACCTTAAACCCTAAACCCCTAAACCTTTAAACACCTCTAAATCTGACGAGCCAGAATTGCAAGCCGTGCCTTGACTCCAAAGACCCTGGGGCAACCCGGGCCCTTAAATCCTATCAATCCCTAAGACCTATGGACAGTTTTTTTGGTTCAAAGGGTCCTAAGTACCTATATCGTAAGTTGGGTTGCTACAATAGGAATGGCTATTATCGTTTAGGCAAGTATCCCCCGAAAAAGCTGCTTTTGACCCTTTGAGTTAGAAGCCCAGTTACCCACGTAGTAGGTTTACAAGTTTACCTTCGAGCGTGGTGTATAGCAGCAGGAAGCATAATAGTCCTTGAGGCTCGACACAGCCGAAGAACCTCTAATGATCCAATTTCATGTCATCTGGCTCGATCGCCTCAACAGGTAACCCAGAGAGTCCATATACTCTACCATTATGGAGTTAGGTCCGAGAGGGCCATCCCTTTCTATGGTTTTGAAAATTTGGGGGACCTAATTCCAGAAATGTATTGTATATGGACACTTTGATTAAACCCTGAGAGCTTCAATGATAAGCATCTTCGCTTCTCACATCCTCAACCCTACACGCTAATGCAACCTTGTAACAGCCCTTTGACTTATTCGATCGCAAGAACCCCAGTCCTCAGCCCCTTTAAAGCCAAGACGAACACATGACATGTGTCTGGATAGAGAGACGATCTCTCTCTCTCTATATATATATATATACATGTGCATTTATGTGTATATGTATATATGTATTTCACATATGTTTATATATAGAGAACTGACACAACTGTATCTGTAGGTGTACACACATGCATTAAGCATACATGCATGCATACATGTACATGCATACGTGCACACATACATGCACGCATACATCCATGCACACATCCTTACATGCACAGATGCGTACACACATACATGCGACCATACACGCATTCTCACATGCTTATGTGCCACCACCCTTTTACATCAGATTACATACATACATACATACATATATATATATGCACAGACATACAACGCATACTATATGTATAGATAAATACATCATTAAACAAATAAACACACACACACATATATATATATATAGATGCACAACATATATGCATTGCGAAGCGACCTGCACCGTCCATCGAGGTCGAGTACAACGCATCGGCGTGGGCCGCTCTGGAGTCCGACCCGGAGGTGGTCTACGCCAAGGCCTACTTGCTTGCTTAAGGGCTTTGGGGCTTTAGGAGTTTAGGGGTTTAGGGTTTAATTGGGGTTTAAGGTGGGTTTAAGGTTAACATGAGGGCCTCATGAGGGTTTAAGGTTAGCGTTTCGGGGACTAAGGTTCAGGGCTTAGGGTTTGGGCATTAGCACTTGAGGTGTAGGGTTCAAGGTTGAATTAGGGTTGAAGTTCACGGCTAATATTAGGGTTTAAGGTTAGAGCTTCAGTGTTAAAGGTTAGAGGTTGGGGTGTAGGATTTGAGGTATTTCGGGTTTAGAGGTTGGGGTTTAGGATTTGAGGTATTTCAGGTTTAAGGTTACAGGTTTGTGGTTCAGGGTTTAAGCTTTAGAGGATGTAAGGTGTGGTTGAAGGGTTTGCCGGGGGTTTAGCACTTGGGGGTATACTGGCTTTGTAAGGGTTTCAGAGGATTTCGAAAAGGGCTTCATCAAGATGTGTATAGCGGCTTTGTGAGGGCTTTATCAGGGCTTTTGAGCGCTTATCAGGGGCGTTGTGCAAGGATTCTTCGAGGGCTTCTGTAAGGTTTTATCAGGGACTTGTATGAGTTGTGCAATGCGGCGGCTTTCAGCTGTGTTTGAACAGGTTTATGTAGTATTTCCGAGGATGAGAGTGCGCGCCGTTGCAACTGTAGAAAGAGATGAAGGGTGGCCAACACCCTAACAGGCTTAAGCACCATGGATCAAGCTTTGAATCTGAGGATGGAGAGGACAGTTAATGTATGCTTCTTAAGGCGTATTTGCACTCGGGCGTCCTGTCGAGTCATCGAACTAAGGCTCTATGATAGCTCTATATCTGTATTACATGTCACAACCAGAACCACACGTTCCAACTCAGCCAGTGAAACAACGACGCAACCCGACGGTGAACTTCAGTGCCCTTGCAACCGCAGACCCGCACGGAGACTCCACCGACCTACGTCACCGAAGTACTGGACAAGGCCAGAGGGAAGAACAGATTGCTGAAGCTTGGGTTTAGAGCTTTGTGCCTTACACCCTCAGACCGAAACCCTCAGCCCTGAGCCCTAAAGACTTATACTAAAACCCAAACCCGTAAACTCTAGACCCGGTGGTAAGCACCACTACTACTGCTACGACGACGCCGACCACTCCTCCTGCCACTTAGTCCTACTCCCATGAGCACCTTGCGTGCGCTTTAGCCGTCCATCTTTCAGGACAGTTTTGCTTCGATGTGGGCAGTTCTCAAAATCCTTTTTGGGTACCCTAAATAATAGGTGCCGTATTATAATAGGGACCCAAAAAGGGACCATAATTTTGACAACCACCTATGTCCAGGTTGTAAAGCCCTTGGAGTTGCTGCTCTTCCAGGATCCTTATTATAAGGACCCCAAATAAGGTACCCCTAATTTCGGAAACTCCCATATCCCTCATAGAGCCCTTTAAAGGAACCCTTATATCTGTTCCGAAAAGGGTTTCGGATGCTTCAGTCTACAGGGTTTGGGGGTTTTCGGGTTTAGGGTTGGGGCTTGGTGTTTAGGGTTGAGGGGCTTCTTTTGATCTTCAGCAAACCCTCAGATCCCGAAACCCTATAAACCCTAAACCCTATAAACCCTAAACCCTAAACCCTAAACCCTAAACCTTAAACCCTAAACCCTAAACCCTATAAACCCTAAACCCTAAACCTTAAACCCTAAAGCCTAAAGCCTAAACCCTAAACCCTAAACCCTATAAACGCTAAACCCTAAACCTTAAACCCTAAACCCTAAAGCCTAAACCCTAAACCCTAAACCTTAAACCCTAAAGCCTAAACCCTAAAGAACCCTAGAGGCGAGAATCTCAGTTGGGGCGGGGAGCCCAGGGCTGCAATGCTTCGCACGCTTTGAGGTGGCGATGTGGTAGGACATTCTGCAGAGCCACGGTTTAGGGTTTAGGGGTTTAGGGTTTAGGGATGGCAACGCAGATCGAAGCCGTGCAAGCAGGCTTTGAGCAGGTCGTTAGAGATGGAGGTCCCCACCTAGAGTCTCCATTATTGTAGTTCCTTTTTTTGGTTAACCAGTTTTATGGTTAGCATCCTATACTAGAGGTTTTGGTTAACTACAAAAAGGAACTACAATGGAGACTATAGAAGATGCAGAGGAAATGTCCCCGTGCCTGGGCAGCGTCTTGAGGAGCTCGTTGCCGCAAAGCTGCAGGTCCTTAAGACCGCCGGTGCCGTTAGGGTTGAGGGTGGAGGGTTCAGGGGTTGAGAGGGTAGGGTAAATATGCCCTAAGTCCTAAACTTTCAACAGCCCCGGCAGACCTGAAATCTAAACACCAAAGGCAGGCCTCTAAAGCAAGCAAAGCAATAAGGGCTTAAAATAATTACGAATATTAGTCATAGGGGTCTTGTGGTTCCTGATTAATTATCCTACCTTTGGTTAGTTGGGAATGGAAGAATGGTAGTAATAGTAGTTATAATTGTACCCATTCCTCCATTCCCTACTAACCAAAGGTAAGTTATAAGTATAACCCTATTCTGACTATCATGGTCCCCATATTCGTAGTTGTCACTGACTTTGCTACCACAGGTCCAAACGATGCGAGGCCATGAGCACCGCGCTTGCATTTCCCCCGGGTTTGCAGGTTTAACGGATTAGGGTTCGGGGCGTCGGTTTTGATTTGGGGTTACCTATAGTCTCCATTGTAGTTCCTTTTTTTGGTTAACCAAAATCTCTATAATAGGATGCTAACCCTAAAACGGGTTAACCAAAAAAGGAACTACAATGGAGACTCTAGGTAGTGTTCCCGAGCGTGTTATGGGGTTTGCGGGTACGGTAAAAGCTGTAGGGCCCAGGACGCCAGCAGAACGTAAGTTGCTAGGAGTTGTTTGGTTCTTAGCCTCAATGCGAGCGAGCGACGGTTTGTCTAGTGTCCGTGGAGTTTCAACTTTGATCGAACATGGGCCGGAAGGTTCATGGCCGATAAAACTCAAGAGATTCCGTTTACATTTGTGATCTAGTCGTACTTGCATAGCCGTGTAGTCCGCCGCACAAAGAACAGAACGAGTCACAGCAAGGATAGTACTTACTGGCATGATGATCATGTTTACCATCGTTTTTGTTATTGTATGTATGTTCTTCTCTTGATCTTATTATTGTTATTGTCTATTTCTACTGCGATTGTTGTTACTATTACTGCTACTGTTACCAATACCATGACCATTACCCACCATTACTCAGACTATGACTATTGCTATTACTTTTGCTGTTGCTCTCACTCTTTCTTGTACTCTGACTCGTCCTTTTTCTCCTGCTCTTGCTCTTTCTCTTGCTCTTATTGTTGCTTTTACGATTACGAATACGGTTACTGTTACTACACCTATTACTGTTACGATTGCTTTACTTTTTGCGGCAATTAGTACAATTGCCATTACCGTTACGATTACTATTACGATAACCTCTTGCTATTTCTATGTCCATGTCTATTTCTATTTGTATGACTACTCTTAGTACTATCACTACTACTTTTAGTTCGATCACTGCTACTACCAGTACTACTCTTGTTAGTACTGTCATTATAACACCATCACTATTCTTGGTATCATTTTTCTACTTTTTTACTGACATTCGTTTGAGTATATTAGGTGTTTGTCTTCTTATTCTTCTTCTGATTCTCGTATGATGTCCCACCCGGCGAGGATTCTTTTTGGATTTGGCTACAGATCTTTCGTGGTTTCCGGCCCTTGCTTCATACTGCCGATATTTGATAGCCCTGACCCAGATTGACCCAAAACCGAAGCCGGAACTCCCAGACCTTACCCAGAGTCTCCATTGTTTTTCCTTTTTTTGGTTATATAACCCGTTTTATGGTTAGCATCCTATTATAGAGATTTTGGTTAACCAAAAAAAGAAACCACAATGGAAACTATAGGTAACCCCTTAAGACCCAAATCTTAAACCCCACACTCGAAACTGCATGCAACCAAGCAGCCCCAAACATCGACAACCGTAATCTCTCTTATGGACCCCTTAGGGAACTCTTACAGATCCAAGACAGGAAGGAAATAAGAAAAATGAGAAGGATAACGAACATGAGAGGAACGCAGAAACGTTATTATTTACTCCTTGTATTCTGTAGACCTTACCCTAAGGGTCCAAGTACCTAATAATCATATACTCTCCTAATATTGAGCTACACAACTACTATCCTAAACCTAAGTACCTAATTATTGGGTCCTTTGGACCCTTAGGGTTAAAAAAAGAACCCCAAACCGCAAAAGCCAAGGCTCAAGGTGTCAGAGGTCGAGGCAGATGGTTGCGTGCCGCTCTCGCAGACGCGCCGCCCGGCGCAAGCTAGGCTTAAAGGATTAGGGTTTAGGGTTTAGGGTTAAGGATTAGGGTTTAGGGTTTAGGGTTAAAGGTTGAGGTTCCTGATTTTTTTGAGTTGGGGTTTATAGGGGTTTTGAGGTCTAGAGTTTACTTGTAAAAGGGTTCAGGTTTCTGAGAAGCTTTGGGTTGGTTAGTGTTAAGGGGTTTGGGGTTTAGAGTTTACTTGTTGTTTTCATGTTTCGGGGTATGCCTAAAAGCAAGAATGAGAGGCTGGGAGAATCCCTCGCGACAGCACGATGTCGCTGAGTATGTTCTTTTCCTCTGCAGATGTGATTTCCTTGCCCATGCGAATCTTCAATTTGTGTGGCAAGCCAGGGGCATGGATGGGTCTATGCTCAGGCATTTAGACGGCGGGCAATCAGTTCCGTTGCTGCTGCCACCTCCCGGTGAAGTCTCGAGGGAACTCCACTGTGAGACGTCAATTCAGAGGCTGTTAGATATGTGGCAGCAACAGGAGGAGATGCATGCAGCAGTTGTACCATCGCCTGCATGCCGATTTGACTATGAGACTGGCAGGTCTTTTGCGGTCAAGCGTCGGTATTATGTGACTGTTGATGAGTATGTTGCAGTTCCTTGTTTTACCGATGGCCTGCAGACTCGAGGTGTGATATACAAGCTCAGTTCAGTGATTGTACATTTGAAGGTTCCATGGGCTCGTGGGTTCTACAGACGTCTGAGAGGCACCAAGGATTCAGGGACAAGCGTTTTTGGGGTCCGGCAAGGATTTCTATATGGGATTTCTGTTTGGGTAGGATTTGGGGCTTAATTACAGTTCAGAGATTAGGGTTCAGGATTTCGGGTTTCAGTTTGGTCCAGGTTTCTGGGTTTCGGGGGGTTAGTGGTGAAGTGCATTCTAAGCCCAGAACTTAGTTCACAACACATTTGAATTGTAAGCCCTACCTTAACCCCAAACAACCTGCCTTTCTTATGGACGTCTATCAGTTAGAGAACCCTATACAGGGTAGGTTCTGAAGGGTCCAGGTGGAGCCTTGTAGACCCTAATGCCCTAATCCACCCACCCGGAAGTCAACATGGACCCTGTACCCAGTTTGACCACTAGAGGTTTGGGTTGAAGGTGTAGGGATTCATGGTTTAAGGGTTGGGGTTTGGTAGGGTTGGGGGTTCCCTATCAATCGTCTGCATTCTAGTTCCTTTTCTCGGTTATCTTTTCGGACCTTTAATTCAAAAACTGGTGAAGCCAAAAAAGAAGCTACAATGGAGACCAGGTAGGGGTTAGCTAGGGTTGGGGATTTCAGGCTTAGGGTAGAGGGCTCACAGAGCCAGACCCAGGAAGGCCCTAGACCGTCACGAGCCCAAGTATGTAAAGCTGAGGCTATGCAAAGCGTGGTGTCGCCGAATCCGTGCCGGTTGTGGACATGGACAGCCGGGTATCGATAACAGCCATAATAGCCACAATAGTATTATCGATAATAGCAGCTACAACAATAATAGCAAGAGAAATAGGAATACTAATAATAACAACAATGAGAATGTTAGACGAAGAACAAACGTAATCATACTTTAGAATAAACCTAATCACAAACTATGGGCAACAAAATCAAAACAGGCATAGCAATGTTCAGGATAAGTAACAATAGTGCACAAGCAGTAGTAATAGCATGTGGTTTGGATTATCGCGATCCGCATCTCCCAAACACCAAACGCTCAACTGCATAAAAGCCTTGCAAGCTTAGACTTTACATGCTGCAAGTTGGCATTTTTCGCTTCAAGCCCACTTCCCTACTTGGGAGCTTGCTGTCTTGGGGCACTTAACAAAACCTATCGCAGGTCAGCTCGTGGCCATCATCTACGAAACACATGGAAAGTCTCAGGAAATTTAGCCTTCTGTCCTTTTCAAGGTCTGCTGGAAAATGTTAGGAAGAGACAGAAACCAAAGCAACTGAATGCATACGTCGACTGCTTATGACTTTTGGCAAGAAAGGAAAGCACACCCAGAGTTACAAGACAGAAATGTAGGTGTATGGCTTTAGCGTAAACTGCAACCCGCTAGAGAAGGCGACGCGTCGGGTTGGCCCACACCTCAATACTCCCGTCAATGAGCTCTATCTGTAAGAAACAGGATGTCGAAGCCCAAAGAGACATGTAGCAATATGTATTCTGAGATGCGAAAAAATCTGGCAGCTTGGTCTTGGAGTGCAGGAAATGCGTAGTAACCTCCAGATTTGTCCAGGTCGTGTTCCGACTGTGAAGAAGATGCCCTGCACCGACATTTGTCGGCAGCACCTGTGGAGTATTCACCTTCCCAGCAACCGTAACCCATCCAGCTCAGCTTCCTACTCCCTTGTCCCCACAAGGCCCTTGTGCGTGTCCGGAAAAGTAGTTTCTGTTCAGTGTCGTTGCGGCATATACACTGTCCTGTTTCCAGCATATAACGGTGGTATATCATCTGCACAACTTTCAGGCATCCATAGACAAACCTGAGCTCAAAGCCAAACCGCTGCACACTAAACTTTTACAATCTAAGCCCAGCAGACTGCACCCCAACGTTCAGGACAAGTGCATCCAGTGCAACGTTTGCAGCGCCATTTGCCCGCATGCTGTGATCCGTCCCTTCCTGCTCTCGCATGCCGAGCTGAAGAAGGCTCTTTTTTTGCTGGTTTATCGTAATTTATGACTGACAGATCATGTAATGAGTGACCCCTGACTTCGGCAAGCAATGGTGAACCTTCATGCGTTTAAAGATCCTCCAATATTCGATAGAGCATTCGTTAAGTAATCGCTCTTTCTCCATCTCTCTTTTTGTCTCTCTCTCGCTCTCTCTCTCTCTCTCTCGCTCTCTCTCTGTCTTTCTCAATGCGTCTCTCTATCATCATGCAGCCCCATGCGCCGCACCCCAATCCCGTATAGTGCTCTTATCCCTGAATAACCAGTAACATTATTCCTTCGGGCTCCTTATTACAGTTTCTCGATATTATACCCCCCCTCCACCCCCCAAGCCGAAGTCTAGTTATTATTAAGGCCCCTACATTGAGCACATGGATCCCTGCGGAAACACATGCTGTCGGCAATCGGGCTTCAGGAGTTCGCGGGAGGTTTTTGGCACCCTGAAAACCCTACTACATGCTAGAGAAGCAACAAAAAGCCTTACGCCCTGCAACTTCAGAGACACCAAAAGGTGCGACGGCGGTAGGTCGGACGAAGAGCCTCTTCTAGCAGTGAAAGCCACTTGATATCATTTGATGCTAGAACACAGAGGCTCCTTCGAGAAATGGATATCGATTTCGTAGGGTCTCTATAGAGCTCCACCCGGAAGCATCCGAAGCATACCTTGGAGCTCGTTAGTAATACATGTTTAACCCCATGCAAACCATGGTCGGCTGCTGTTTTCTGGTCTAAACCTAATCCGTTCTGAGATGCGAGCATGCATGACCCAACAATGATGACGTACGTGGTCTAAACTGTTACGAGAAGAGAACATCCATGGCCCAACCATGATGATGTCCATTTTCCAATCCGTCTGAAAGAGAACTTAGGAGAACACCCCTGGCCCAATCATGATGACGTCCCTGGTCTAGTTGTTCTGATAAGAGCTTTGCTGCACAACCTCGTGGAAACCTTTTTGCACGCTTGCTCAAGTTTATCTTGAAGTCCGGGCCTCTAGAAAATGAAGCCTTACGCCCGAAATCGCAGTTTTCCGTGAGTGTCCGGGCGTTTGTAACAATGATAAGAACACGGGGGCGGCTAGTCAGCCACTTACCAAGGTTTTTGCCTGAGGATTTTTTCGCCTCGTGCACCGCCGTCCTCACATCCATGCAGAAGACTAAAGAGAGTATGCCGCACGTCGTGTTAGAGGCAATAGGCCGAGTCCTTGCATGGTGCGGGGCAGAGTTTGCTTCTGACGCCAGAGGTTTTGTACTTGGAGGGATTGTCAAGGCTTGGTTTGCCATCAGCAAGTACAGTGGAGCAGACTACCTTGAATCGGAGCGCCGCGACATCTCGCATTGGGATGGTTGGTGGCGTCAGAGCTACATGCAAGCCCGGAAAACGAGCATGGCAGCGAAGGAGCTGGCCTGGATGATCCTCGAATTCCCAGATGGGTCTTTGTGTTCGCCCAAGGGGTTGGGAAGCATCCGTATACGCAGACAGTATGTCCCTAGGCTCAACTGCATCTTAGATTAATTGCCTAAGCCTTGAACCCCAAAACCGAAGGCCATTCAACATCAAAACGAAAATTCCTTAAGTACGGGACTCGACGGATCTCATCCTAAAACTCTGGACCTGAACTTTTGGGTAAGCCAGAAAGCAGCTAGTTGATCTTCGAAGGCGCCGGACGCCTTCGATGCACGCAAGGCAACAGGCCTGGGCCATCTTCGACAGGGAGTCTACCTATAGTCTCCACTGTAGTTCCTTTTGACCAAAATCTCTATTATAGGATGCTAACCATAAAACTGGTTAACCAAAAAATGGAACTACAATGGAGACTCTAGGTAGGGCTTCTTAGGGTTTAAGTTGAGATTGGTCAGACGCTTGTCGGTGGCTTATCGGCAAATGTAGGAACCTGATTAAGAAACCCTGGGCCAATAACCCCAGAATAGTAGGATTCATATAAGGAACCCTAATAAAGGCCCAAGGTTTCTTAATCAGGTTTAACTTGCTCCGTCTGCTTCGATTGACGGCTCAGGATGTAGTGTGTGCAATCAGAAGTTTCTTGATCAGGCTTCTGGATTTGGGTGCCTGGTTCTGTGTTTAGGGATGATGTGGTTAGCGGAATGGGGATGATAGATAAACGCTGTTGTAAGTTCAGTAGCAAGCAGCCCCCGAACAAAATACGGGTCCGCAGTTTATGGCGGAACGTTCCTTAAGGGATTTTGAGAGTCACTCGTAACCTTTATGCAAGTCCCTGGTATGCTTTGTCTGAGGGTCCGCTTTTTTCCGGGACCGCAGGGATCTGCCCAAACCTCGTGTTTCCCTGAGCAGCTTCCTATCGCGACTATACAGGAATATCCTGTATATTACCAAAGCCTGAACTGCGTGAAACAAAAAGAGGGTGTGGGATATCCTTAATTGCGCAGCAGGTGGGAACACCTACGCCGGACTTCACTTCCGCATCCAAGCCTCTCCCAATGACTGCACAGGCTTGTTCGAGTTTTCAGGTCCATAATATGACTTAGTGTTTTGCATATTTGTGAAAATAAGAATAATCAAACTATGAATCATTATACTAATAATGATAAGACTAATCAGACATAAGAACAGCAGTAGCAACGCAGCTCAGCTTTATTTAAGAGTTTCGGGCTTGTTGCAGAATTTCGGCATTCTGGGCTTACAGGCATTTAGGGGCTCACGTATCGAAAACCATTCAGTGTATAGTACCTACAACCATGGTGGTTAGGTACTGGGACCCGAACAGGCCGTGACTGTTACATGGTAAGGTTCTATAGGAGTTTCTACAAGGGTCTGTTTAGGACAGTTTTGGATTTTGCAGCTATCAACTGCTTTGGGATGCTTTGGGTTTAAGGGTTTATAAGGTCAGGGTTGAGGAATACGGACAAGCAAGATGGAGCACAGCCTAGCTTATCAGCTGCTGGCGAACCCCAAGGCTCTAAGTACCTTGCCTTTTCCTTTGGCCTTAGAGGGGTTCCTATATGGTGGCTTTAACCCTAGACGTCGAAGCCAGTATCTAATCATGACGCATACACTCCGCCATACGCTGATTTACGCTTCTGCTATCCTAAACCCTACCTGCCTAATCGCATTGGGCCCATCAGGGTCGTCCGATATAAAGACTTTAGTTTTGAACCGGTGCTTAATGCACACACACACATACATACATATATATATATAGATATACATATATGTATATGTATGTATATGGACCAAAATTCGTTTTGAACTGTAGTTTGCTATACACCAAGATGTTATTGCGGTCCTGATATTGAAAAATATTCGGACTAATTCGTAATAGCATCCATTCAAAGTTCCCATATACATGCAATACAGTATACACCAAAAGCCCTGTTCCAAAGCTTAACGTCCCTCTCTTGTAGGACTTGGAGCCTGGACCCCGAACCCCAAACCCAAAGCCCCAAAACCTTAAACCCTACAGACTCGGAGCCCATTTGAACCCCAAACCCAAAGCCCCAAAACCCTCAACCCCACACACTCGGGCCCTTTAGCGGTTTAGGGTTTAGGGTGCTGCGGCAGAGGCTGCGAAGTCTGCACCAACGCATGTCCGGTTGGGGCTCGGCCCCACAGTTCGCAGGGTTTCAAGACTCTACTATAGGCGGTTTAGGGTTTAGGGTTTAGGTTAGGTTTAGGGTTTAGGGTTTAGGTTAGGTTTAGGGTTTAGGTTAGGGGCCTTAATAATTAGAATGTGTTTTTTTTTGGGGGGGGGGTGGTCCTTATCATAGTTATCGTATAATCCTTATTCTAATTATTAAGGCCCCTACATTAAGTGTTCCGGTTTCGGGGTCCATCTGGGAAGGATCGTCGTCTTACGAGTCCTACACTCCGGTCCCTTCTTTTCTGAATCTCCCATTTCGGCTCTTTATAACCAGATTACATGCTCCCATACGAGTACATGGACCATTCGGGGCGATGAAACCCCAGCACAGACCTAAATCCTAAGCGTCAACACACTCAGGCATTGTCCATGCTGCCCCGCTTGGAGTCTCTCGACAAGGGCCACGGAGACAATTGGGCCGGGCGCTCGGGCACAGTGTGTAGTGTCCTAGGGCTTCGAGTTTAGAGGTTGCCTGACAATCATGCGTAGCAGCGCGGTCCATCAATCTATCTATCCATCTACCTAGCTACCTGCTTACATGCCTAACTCTCTATCTATCTACCTATCTATCTATGTATGATTACTTACATATGTTCCCCAAAGAGCACTATTCTGATTCTTGTCAGGAAGAGTCCTTTATTGAAAGGGCTTTCTGGACCATATTTAGTTACTTTTGGGCTGGTGGCCTGTTACAGCGGTTTCGTCATTTTATCTTTCAGTTGAGTTGCGTTTGTTCAGGTGGTTTGCTTTAGCATCGCTGCTCGCACTCTTTTGTTACTGCAGCCCCAACAGAATGCTGGGTAGACCACAGGCAATTCTAGGCTGTTGCGGTATCCAAGAGTTTGCTACCCCAGGGAGCTTGAACCGTAAGCCATCAAGAGAACTCAAACCTCTTTCTGTAAGGACTACGCCATGTCGATTCCGAATCGTGGCAAGCGGTTCGATGCCAACACGCTCAAGGGCTCCCAGTTCCAGGTGCGACGTGGGTCATGTTCAGAGCTTTAGAATCAGTTCTTCTGATGTGTGATTTTTTGTTGAATGTTGAACCCTAAACCCTAAACCCTAAAGTTTTTGTTGAATGTTGAATTGTAGGATTTTTAAAGCAAGATGCTCTAAACCCCAAGCCGGGACATGGAGGGCTCGGCATGACAGGTTTTCACTGAAGGGTCCTTAAACCGTAAACCGGTTTAGGGTTTAGGGTTTAGGGCCTAGAACCCTTTTCGGTGTGATTTGTAAGGAGCCCGGCCACAGGAGCTTAGTGTTGCAGGGTCGGGTTTGATTGGGCTTACTACAGAGAGCGAGGTAGGGCTTTGGGACAAGTTATATTTTCCCTTATTGGGCTCAAGAGGATCTTATTTACTAATGTTTTTCAAAAGCTTTAAACGCCCCATCTAGAGAGGGTTTAGGGCTTTAGGGCTTTAGGATTTGTCTAAGGTCTGCGGCGAGCATTACCTCAGAGCCAACCATAAGTCCAGAGCCTGAGCTAATTCAAGAACCTGGACCTATACCCTAATTACCAACATTTGCATGAAGAGCTGAGCTTTAAAGCTTGCCGAAACTCTAAACCTTAAACCCCCGAGGCCCTAAACCCTAAAGGCCCTAAAGGCCCTAAACCCTAGAGCCTGTAGACCCCTCAACCCTAAGCCCTAAAGGCCCCGAAGGCCCCAAACCCCCAAACTCAAAACCCTTTGGAGCTGAGACCCCCCGCCCTAAATGCCCACTATTAAGGACCATAAGGGCTCCATTAAAGGACCCTAAACCCCTAAACCCCTAAACCCTTAAACCCTTAAACCCTTAAACCCTAAACCCTAAACCCTAAACCCCTAAACCCCTATACGAAAGGCACGAACCCTTGCGCGCCTGGAGCATCTTGTTTTCGATCCAAAAAGGCCTTCGGTATGAAGACTCGTCTGTGCGGTTCGCCTGAGACAGCAGAGGATCGGAA
>BGNK01002734.1:662-13904 GCA_003297005.1 Symbiodinium sp. clade A Y106
CAAACAGGAGGCGACCATGCAGATCCTGAAGGCGCACGGAGCACAGTGAGATGTTCTTACCTCCTCTTCTTCGTATTTGCAGCTTCATCGAGTAATTTCTTTTTGAAGCCAGTGGGTTCCTGTGACTCAACCTCATTCGCAGGGCGAGTGGAGGAAGCCAAACACTGATAACCAAATGCATTGAACCGAGGTGTGTGAATGAGTTTTGGTCCGGGAGTCCAGGATTTAAGCCACACCGAGTGCCTCAGGAGTGGACCATATGACAGCCCGGTGCCTGTGCCCAAAGCGCACAGTGCAAAGCACCGCGCCTCTAAAAAAGCTGTGCTGGGAGGGGAGACGCAGGACACCAATCTAGACCCTAAGCTGTATCAGTTTGCAGGATCCTGTAGCCCGAAATGTAAGAAAGCCCCAAAAAGCCTGCAATCCGGATGGGCAATCATTGCATAAGGTCAAAGTACCTCTAATCTAGAGACACTTCCTTGCAAAGGAGCTCACAGAGACCAGCGCCTGGGATGAGGATACTTTGTTTTAGGTTTAGGGTTTAGGTGGTATGTTTAAAGGGTTTCTCAAATCTGAAGGGTTCCTGATGTAGGGGTGGTTCGTGGTTGTTCTAGAATCTCTAACAATCGAGGTATATGGTGGGTTGCTTCAGAACTGGGGATACAGGCGTACTTAAAACGAGGATCCGATTCTTTTCTGGTCAGGAATCACTGTATGGTTTTTCTGTATGGTTCATATTTGGTCCCCCTATGTTCTGAAGCTTTCTTCTGAACTGCGATAAACCGTATATTGTTAGCATCCCCCGCACGTGGAAAGCATCGTAATGCTATGCCCACCCCATTGCCTTGAGACATAATGGGGCGCGATAGGAGCACTCGCGCATATTCTGAATCCGCGAGACAAAAATCTCGAACATCAATCAGAAGAAGGCATGAACTGAAAGCCGTCGTCAGAAGTCTAGCAGTCTGAGTCTACCTCCCTCTCATACGGATGAACCAACCCCCTGCCAAGCAGGAACGCCCGACAAGTCAAAGAGCAACAGCAACACCGCATCAGTATTCCAGCGGTGCAGAATAACCATAGCATCTCAAAGTGGGTCTCCAAATAATTTGCAGGCGCACTGCGGGAAGTGCCAGGCAGCGCCCATGTCTGCTGTCATGGACCAGGCACCCCACTCCAAGATACTCTTGCGTTTCCGGACACTCAGAGCTTGAGGCTCATCCTATTGTTTGCGTGATGCAGTTTCAAGTTGACGAAGGTGTAACCAAGCAAGAGAGAGAGAGAGAGAGAGATGCCCGCACATCCAAAAGCCGAGTTTTGCGATGGACAACAGACTTAGCTCAGTATGACCAATGTGCTCAGCCTGAGACAGATTCAACTCGTGACACCCCATGACAAATCCATTCAGGGCGTAGCGTTTCAATTCTCAGATCGGTTCGGATGTAGGAACTGCATAAGCATCATGGTTCTTCTGGTCCCTCAAACTCTAAACCCTTCCTTCCTACGTAGAAGCTTCTAGTCATCTGTTCTGCGGAGTAACCCTGCAATGCGGGCTCGTCCTGGGAAAAAAATCCCCCAAGCCCAGCGACTGAGCTCCCAAAGTCTCGAGGCTCTGGATCTCCTAATGATACGAATGCTTGCCCGCATGCAGTGCAGCAGTGCAATCCTACTGCATGCATTTTGTCAAAAATGAGAATGGCAATGATTCAATGATGGTCATAGTAACAGAAGTACTTGATAGCAGTGATAAATGTAGTAGTTGAAGGATCAGGGCAATGGGCTCTGCAGCCGTTGCTCGAAAAGGGCTCCCGCGTGGAGGATTCAAACTGAGGGCTTCAAAGGCTTTAGGCCTGTACAGTGTAGGGTTGCAAGACCAAGTTTGGAAATCCCAGAAATCGATTCGACACACGGCACGAGGCTCTTTTATCATGTTTGGCGTGATTGTTGTCCGTATTATTGCTGCTACTGCTGGTATGCCGAGCATTAGAGTTCTATCATGGTTTATTGCATAAGTGGTGTTATTGCAGTCATTCTTGTTGCTAGTGTTACTTTGCCGGTATAATTACCATCATCAAATTTAAACCTGTTGTTATGTGTCTGATCGTGTTAGTGTTATTGTGTTTATCAGTACTGATATTTCTAAACTGACTCCATTCACTATGACTTCTCGTTTTTTGTACATTTGCACCCGTACTGTCGTTCTTCTCGCTCTCAGTAACACCACTGTGGCCACTGCTCCGTTGTCTTGCTACTGTTGGGGTTTCTGTTCCGTTGTTACCTTAGTGAAGCCGCTCGCATGCAGGCTCTCTTGCGGACGGAGGCCCTCCAGCTGACTCTGTGTCACCTCAATCGTGCCGCTGGTGGGCCTGAGACACGCGTGTGCGCCATGCGAGACAGCGTCCTTTCCTAATCATCAAGCGCAGACCAACACAAAGCTCAGAAGCGATCCGCAGCTCATCGCAGGCCTTGCGGCAGGACTTGCGCTTCTGGTGCGGAGAGGGCTGGGAGGTGCAGGCAGGGCACCCTAGACAGGTCTAGGAGCGTTGAAGTTGCATGTCACTGCTTGCAGCCGGTCCCTCCGGGCCGTTAGCACAAACGTCCACGGACCCAAAAGTTTCCCCAAACCCTCCGTAAGCCACCTACCTTATTTCAACGATTAGAAATATTTCACCACGATGATTATTATTATGGCTATTGCTATAATTCCTGCTTTGCTTAGTATTCGTATTTGTTCGTATTTATACGTATCCTTATCATTCTTGTCAACCCTAAACCCCTAAACCCTAACGCTAAGCCCTAAACCCAGCACCTTAGGCGGAAAAAGGAGCTCAAAAAAAAAAATAAACCCTTGAGCCCCAAGGCCCTCCATGAATGCTTGGCCGAGGCTCAGAGAAAGTCTCCGGCCGTAGCCCGGTACCTGGCGCAACTCGAAGAGGACTGAAGAGTTTGGGGCTTAAGGAGCCCTGAATGAGAATATTAATGATCATAATGAGAATAAGAATATTGTGGCAGGTTTCCCGCTGCAAGACGCGAACTGTGCAGCCTAAGAATAATGATATGATTGTTGGTCATAATAATAATATTAACAATAAGCAGAACAACACTGACGATATGTTTAAGGTTTAGGGGGCTCTGTATGATTGGTTTACGGATCACCGTCGAAAAGCTCCTGCAAAAGACAGACATATCTGTCCCACTCTTTCTGACTACTTGGAGGTTCATGGGTAGTTAGAAGTGGGGTTATGAGTCCCCTAATATGGAGTAGAATTATAGTTACCCTACTTATAACTCCACTTATCACTAGCCATGAACCTCCAAGTATTCCCGACTGAAGCCTCGGAACTCTGGGCAACTTGCGGCTGTCTCACTGGTCGTAGGCTGGGGGAAACCCACCATCGCACCAAGAACTTGATTTTGTACTTGGATCCTATACTATTTTGGGGGTTCCTTATTATGGTTATAGAATAACGGGCCCCCAAATCCTATTCTAATTATTGAGGCCCCTTTGTCCGGCAGGCTTGAGCTTACCATGCAGCTGGGGGTCCAAAAGGTTGAGTGGAGATGTTCGGTAGAGTTTCATCTCCGCGAATGCGCCGGTCCGAGTGCCAGAGCATAAATCAGAAGATATGAGTCTAGCCCTAGATCCGAATCGCATTTTGAGGATGCCAAGGATCCCTGGCTGCTGCTTTGCCTGGGCCCTGCTGCTGGAGTAGTGTGGAAGCCTTCCGAGTCTTGGGGCGACTCTTGTGCCTAATCACAGCTATAGCAGCATGGAAACAACAACGAACCCCCTCCTCGTGGTAAGTCAACTCCTAGAGTCGTACTCACATGTCTAAGTGACACAACAGTAATCACAACAGCAGAAAGGACAATTAATGGTGACTGTACTGCTGCCTCTGCCACTAAGAGACAACCGGAAGACAACCCATGTTACAATGTTAATGTGAAGGAAATAATATAGGCCGAAATAATTACCAATACTATTTTGGGGCTTCCTTATTATAATTATAGTTTAATACCCTAAAACCCTATTCTAATTATGGCATTATAAAGGCCCCTATATCATAGAACCCTACTATAGATCCCTTATAGACCCCGTTTAAGGAACCCTTTAAAAGAGCCCTATTCTTGTTATTAAGGCCCCTAGGGGTCCAACAGACTCCGGCGGAGATCCAGAGGCCACCATTTCCTACAGTACAATGCCGTCCTCAGCGGGGGCCAGTGGGCGTCCCAGCCGCTGCCGATGTCCATCGAAAGACTGTGCATCGTCTCTTGTGACTTGGGCGTGCTGCTTTCTGGTTCTGTAGTTGTTGGTTGCAGCCTGGCCCGGCATTGAAGAAGTATAAATTCCGAATTCCGCATCCACTGGCTGCACAGGAGTGATGTTCTTCAGATCTGGCATTCCTTGCAGCTTTGATGTGGCTGGCCCAGGTTCTTAGGCGGAAAGGTGGCGAGCCGGGCGCAGAAAACCGCACCAGAAGGACACTCAGGGCGCTGCTGTCTCATGCACGGCTTGCCGCCGCGCTGCGTGTAAGTCTCTGCAGGAGCTCGCTTCTACTCCTTCAGCTTGCCAGCAGGTCAGCAGCCAGCCCAGCAAGTGGTAAGACACAGGTGCGAGTCAGACAAACCGCTTCCATGGAGGAGTGCGATTATAGGATTAGAGGAGAGGAGGAGCAGCAGGAGGGGCCTGACGGTGGTGTTATGCACTAGGAATATGTATATGATTGGGAGACCAGCTTGTCTGTGTCTGCGGTGCTGCTGATAAAAATCTCACAATATCACGAAGACCACCACCACCACCACCACAGCTTTCCAGTGCAAATGCATGACTATGACGACGGTGCGGCTAGCCGTTTTGAGGCGCATGGCCTGACTTTGTAAGGTCGACCCATGGCCGTGTTCAGAGCCCCGACCTCAGCCTGTTCAGGCGGTGATGTATGTGTAAGTGTACATGCAGGTACACGAACATGTATGTATATACATACCTGCATACATGTACAATGTACATGTATGAACTTATGCATATATATATACATATATTCATAGGCTCATATATTCATTATATATATATATATGTATGTATATATAGGTAATCATATACAGATAGCATGTAGGTAGGTATGTATGTATGTATGTATATGTATGTACCTAAGCAGGCATGCATGTGTGTATGTATGTATGTATGTAGGTAGGTAGGTAGGTATATGTACATATACATGCATACATATTCGCACATATATATATATATATATGTATGTATACATAGACATATACACATACATATACATATACATGTACATGTACATATGATATACATATACATACACATATTCATAAACATTTATAAACATAAGCATAAATTCAATATATATATATATATATATATCTGTGTGTGTGCGTCGAAGATTGTGTACGTTTTGCTGTACCTGGGATGTTCTTGCTCAAGGGCTTTTTCCGGGCTACATGTCGAACGTTGTCGGTTCAGGATCCGGGCAAACCCCACCGGCCAACAAGAGGGAAACCCTAATCCCTGAACCCTCAGACCCTTGAACCCTAAACCCCAAACGCCAACAACAGGGCGTTCATGGCGAGGCTACTTGGACAGCATGGACCAGCTCTCCATTTCTGATGCTCAGCGAGGCGTGCGGCTAGGATGTGGGCAGTGTCAGCACGAATACAACCCATAATATAGGGGCATAAATAACCACCAATATTATTTCGGGGATTCTTATAATTATAGTATGAAGGGCCCCAGAACCGTATTCTAATTATTAAGGCCCCTATATTAGAGTCCTACGTCGCTTGTGGGCATTGGTCCTGGCCATGCGAGAGGGCAACATTAGAGTTTAGGAATTTAGATTTATTGGTCGGAATACTCATGAGTAATTGTCTTTGGTAACCCGTATAGAAAGAGAGAATACCCCAAATCAGCTTCCCAATAGAGACAGGCGGCACTTCAACTGAACTCTGTCCTGATCATGGATGTCTCGGTACACACGTGGTACAGTTGACACCCAAAACTACGTTGCGCAGAGGGTCAGGCGCGGGAATTCTGAAGCCCGGAAGCTTGCGTAATCTAATCAGAAGCCGTGCGAGATCGCATGTTGGCCTGCATGCGCACCATCTACGGCCTGATTTTGGCCTTGTTCGATGAGGCTGGCATTCGCAGCCTTGTCGTTGGGTTGCAGGGATTTGAGGTTTGGGGGGCATCCGAGCTGCTGCAACGAGGCTTCGAGTTCTTTCGTACCGACCGTTGTTGTAGAGATGTGCAGGCGTACAGCGTGGCCAAGATTGAGGGTGTTTCCTTCGCATCGACGAAGGCCTGGCCTACTTGTATTCCCAGATACCAGACATCCGGGTGGTTGGAAGCAGTATTGAGTCTTGCGCGGTATGCTCCGTCGAATTGCGGTGCACAGGATGCGAGCGCTGGGGCAGGCCGGCAGAAGTTCAGCCACTTTGAGCTGCTGTCAAGTCACTCAAGTCGTAAGGTGAGTCATCCTGAACCTTAGACCACAGACCCTAAGCCTGCCCTGTGAATGCAAGAGTCGAAACCTTAACTGTATCCTACACTCCTACAGACTTCTGGGGAGCCTTTTTTCCATGATCTGCAGAAGGTCCCCAAGCTACTCGGCCAGGCTCCGCGCCCGCCAAGAAGAGGAAAGTTCCACCGCCGCCGCTGGCACCCGCAGACAAGGTGAGAAATTCCTTGAAAAGAAACAAAGGGAGCGGCTGCTAAAGGCTACGTAGCATGACGATGCTACTGCACTACCCCTCACTTTCAGCAACTCCCAGGCGGTGTTTGGGACACTTGGATACGAAGGGGTTGTTCTTAGGTTCTTGGCTTCCCGTGCATGTGCAGCTGGAAGCTCGCTGAAACAAGTTGGGTTGTCGGTGGCCCTTGGTCCTACACCTTTAACCCCCAACCTGTCCAAAAGCCAGCATAGAATGTACAGAAATACTCAAGCACCACATGCAATGACATGCCCCAGCATACCATGATAGACCATAGTATATCATGGTACAGCAAATCACACCATGATATACAACAATCGCCCTCAATTTTGAGTGGAGCGCCTTTTTCCAGCAACTCTTCCACTCCTTCCGAAGGTTGGAGGGTCGTAAGAATGTTTCTCTGGAACTCTGGGATAGTTTCAGGGATGTCTCAAGACAGATTTAGGGTTCTAGAAACCCTAAACCCTAGACCCTAAAGCCTTGTTTTGGATCTGGAGTCCTCTGAGGTTTTGGGTGTGGTGAAGGAGTCTGGCGGTCAGTATGCTTAAGGGACACCCAGAGACTCCAATATCCCTGAATTAAGGAATATACCCTAAATTATAGTAGGATCCCTAATATGAGTTAAGGCCTATTCCTTAATTAAGGGATATTGGAGTCTCTGGGCACTACACTTTCGATTCGATGATGTTGGGTAGCAGGTAGCAAGACAGGCCTTTTCCAAGCTGACGAGGCCTTCACGTCTGCCGAACTTGCACAGTTCGACGGCAAGGGCCCGCGCAAGCCCATCCTCACCTCCGCCCTGGCCTTGGCATCCCGGTCGAAAGGCCAGTTTCTTAAGAGCGAAGCATCTCGTTTTTTGTTGTTAAGCATAATACATATACAATTCGAGAATGATAAACATGAAAACCCAAGGGGCCAGCAAAAAGGACAGTGTTTTGATGTTGGGTCACCGGGGCTTGTAGTTGTGGAGTTCCGATTCCGGGCCCATCATGAATCACGCATGTGGCCAGAAGAAGCGCGATTTGGCAACCTTTCTGTGTCTTAACTCAGAAGCCTCACCTAGACTACGAGGCAGAGCCTGGGGGTTTAGGGTTTAAGATAGGGGCCTTAATGCTTAGAATAGGGTTTTGGGTTGGTACATTCTACCATAATTAAAAATATGGAACCCCCCCAAAAAAAGTCTTGGTAATTATTTGGGCCCCTATATCAGGTGCTCTTCGTCTGAGTATCCATGTTGCCACGGCTTTGCCCCCTTTTCACCTCGTCTGCCCTCGAGGAGCCAGCTAGCCTTCTTATTTTGGTGCGTGCAATAAGACATCATTGCAAAGAAGTAGACGATCACGTGCTATATGCTAGACCGATGCTAGAATACGTCCCAGGCCCTAAACCCACTAAACACTGCAAGGCTGGCTCGACTGATGCTCCATGGAGCCCCATCAAGAAGCCAAAAAAGCTCCATGAAAGAAACATCATGAAACTGCAGGGCCCATAGGCTGAAAATTTAAAACAAACATGTGGCCCTACCCTTTGAACCCTAAACCCCTAAAGCCTCTAAACCCCTAAGTCCCTAGGCCCCCCCAAGGCCCAAACCCCCTAAGTCCCTGGAGTCCCCAAACCCCTAAGTTTCCAGAGGTCCTCGGGCGCGTCTACGACGTCACCGGCGCGAAGGAATCGTTTGGGCCGGGAGGCTCCTGAACTCGGTGATCTCCTATTTAGGGTTTAGGGGGTTTAGGGGTTTAGGGTTTAGTTTAGGGCTTTAGGGGTTCAGGGGTTGAGGGGTTTGGGGATTTGGGTTGGGTTTAGGGTTTTAGTTTTTGGGTTTCCTTGGGTTGGGGTTCCTTTGGAAAGTGTTCAGTGTTCGTACAAGGTTGTCCATATGGGTGGCTGTAAGGGCTCTAGGATTTCGGATTTGCTTTTCGGGTTTAGCCTGTCGGGCTGTATGGGTTCTATATCTGCAAGACGGAGGGAGGGAGGGAGCGAGGGAGGAGAGAGAGAGAGAGAGTTTGGGTATACAGCCTGAGCCACGAACAAATCTCTGCCCAAGCCTCAATCCCGAAACCCCGTAAAGCCTTAGATGCTGATGCAACTGAGGGCCTTACGAGATGTTTGCAGGCCCCGCGCTCAGCTGTGGAATCCGAAGATATCAAGGTTAGATGTAGAGGGAATACAGGGTTCAGGGTTGGCTGTTTAGGTTATAGGGATCAGAGATTGGCAACTTGGAGGCACTTCAGAGAGACCTCGTTCAAAAAAGGGATCAGAGATTATATAGGGGTTGATTCGTGATTTGGGAGTTTCCGAAAATAGGGGACCCTAATATAGTACCCTAAATAGTAGGATCCCTATTATAAGGACCCCAAAGTAAAAATCAGGTACCCTAATTCTTGGAAACTCCCATTTGGGGTTTGTATATGCATGTATGATCTTCGGTGGCCCCCGCAGACTTCGAGATGATAGGGGTTCGGAAGTCTGAAAACATTTAAGTCTCGGGGCTCGGGTCATGTAATGACATTCGCAAGACCAGCATGTTCAAGACACCCTATTTGGGTGTCAACTTTGGGGTTTAGGGTGCCTTCGCCTGCCGCTGCGATTGATACATCAAGCGCCTAAACCCTGAACCCTAAACTTGGCCCTAAACCCCTAAACCCTAAACCCTGAGGCCACGATGGCACCTACAATTTGGCGGTCATGACGCTCAAGAAGCACACGGTGGACAAGACCGACTATATCCTGGATGCCGAGGACTTCTTAAAACCGCCTCGTAGACCGACTTCCGAGGTTCAGGGTGAGTGACCAGGACTTGCCAGAAGGCGCGGACCTCTAATCCCTAAACCCCTAATAAACCCTAAAGCCTAAAGCCCTAAACCCGAAGCACTGGGTCCCCTCTAGACAAGCTTAGCCTTACTGCGTCCTTTTAGCAACCAGGCTACAGCTTTGGAGGTCTCTGGAAGCTGCAGCTTCCGAGAGCCCCCAAAGAGGGCTACTTTGCTCTAATGACACCCTATCTATCTATCTATCTATCTAATCTATTTTTCTGGTTGCTTATCCATCTAAAGGTGTATATTGTATGTTTGTATGTATCTCTATCCGCCTGAGTGCAGCTGCAAAAGCGCGCACGCGCACCAGGGAATTTGCCTCCGCTAAACACATTCTTGCTTGCCTAGACCGAGGAGGAGCGATGTGGCTCGTGTGAAGGATATTTGTGACTTCAATGTCCCTTTGTGCAGCATGCAGGAAGCCGAACAATCGTAGCAGAATTTAAGAAGTAGTATGTTGGGAGACCATGACCCATATCTAATCCCCAAGCTGAACGATAGGGGACAGGACAACGAAGTATAAGCCTGAATCCTGAGCTTTCGGTTCTTCCAGGCTCTTGCACTTGCACCGATCGCTCCTATCACATGCTGAGAGGACAAAGAGTGCCTTGCGGATTGGATTGCCTACTTCGACAACCGCACCAATCTCAGAAGGAATCTGTGTAATTTCGAGTTTCTGCTTTCAGAGTGCTTCCTTCATGGAGCTGGCAACAACGAGCAACTCAGCAACTCCCTTGCTGTCCCCATGCTGTCGCATTCCCTGCCAGTTCGCTTTCGTGACTTCAGTCAGCACAGAGAGAGAGAGAGAGGGAGAGAGAAAGACAGAGAGAGAGAGAGAGGGAGAGAGAAAGAGAGCGAGAGAGGCGGAGCGAAGCTGTCGGCAGACACCGCAAGCAAGGTTACGGGCAGCCCCTGGGCGAGTTGCGTGACAGGCACGATGCTGCCGAGATTTGGATTTTGGATAACGTTGACGCTGCCCCAAGCGCTACCGTACCGATTAAGCTAGCCACTCCGCTGACCATGCGTAATTAGGCCGGATCCTGGACATTCACGAGTTGTCGATTAGTTTCATTTGTCCAGCCTTACTTTTCTGCAGGCGCCATCCCATCAGCATCAAGGACTCGGAAGGTCGTAGCATGTCGTGCTTCACATTAAAGGCCGTGCACCTACATGTTATATACGTTGGCCTTAAAGGGATACCACATATCACATGTACATGGACCCCTGGGGTCGTGATCTTGTGGAGTGCGTCCGAACGGATTTGGCGGGCGCAGGTTGATAATGCTGATGTAGGCGGGACTGGCCGAGT
The DNA here is from genome assembly GCA_003297005.1 of Symbiodinium sp. clade A Y106. Classification (NCBI taxonomy): domain Eukaryota; class Dinophyceae; order Suessiales; family Symbiodiniaceae; genus Symbiodinium; species Symbiodinium sp. clade A. The sequence goes on from BGNK01002734.1 coordinate 11,517, forward strand.
AGAAAAGATTCCAAAAGGCGCGAGGAAAAGGTCGGAGCAGGGGGACCGAGAAGACAAGGCCAAAGAAAGGCGGCGCCCGCCCGCCACCCATGCAAGCATCCTGCGAACTACTTCTGTGTACTGCCGCACTACTGCAGCAGAGCCAAAAGCATCGGTATCGCTGCAGCAGAGTCAAAAGCAGTTGTATCGTTGTCGTTTCGTCGCCCTTCAACCCCTGATGCTTCGGATGTGAGTGTTCTTTCCAGGTACCTTCTGCCTCATGTGTCTTGCCTTGTCTTGTGCATTCCTTCGTGTTGAACTCTTTCCTGCTTATCACCTGTCTCATGCTCCTTCAATTTACCTTTCTTTTGGTTGGCCAGCTTTTTCACCTCTACCGGATTCTTTTTATTTACCTGTCTAGTCGCGTGCTATCGTTCGATCATCTTTTCATCTTTTCGGATACCTTCCATGTACCTATGTTCAGCTTTATGTATTCTGGGGGTGTATAGACTCTACCACCAACACGAGTACCTGTTCATAACATTTGGACTCAGGTGTTGATCTAGCCGGTGGGCCTAAACTTCGGATTGGAAGTGACGGTCTTGTCGTGAAGCAACAGCACTTGAGATCTCAATGTGTGAGGATCTCCCGCGAGCAACCAAGATCCCCTTCGAGTCTGCCGAAGAGGAGGCCAAACAGAGTTGAAGGGCTCCTGGTAGCCGTTGTGTTCAGGATTTGCAATACAGAAGCACGAGGTTTGAAACATACCGGGTGACCTCAAGAAGGTGCTTCTTAGAGGGGGAACTGTACGACACACCAGTGCCTGTAGGATTTAGGGCCGCGGACTGTATCTCATGCCTTTAGAGCCCTTATCGAACCATTAACTTCCGAATCCTATAGACCCGAAAAGCCCAAAACCTGAGATGCAGGAGGACGACAGCGCGAAGCCACCTGCGAGCAAGCTGTGAGATGTGCAGAGGGCCCTGCAGAGGGCCACACGCCTGAAAACCAGGGCTTTGTCGTATTATGTTTGACGTTCTTATGATGAGTATGATTGTTACCCTCATTATATACAAGTCGAGTTACCATTGTTATTGTTACTGTTACTGCAAGCATCAATATGGCCTTTATTACTACCATGACCTTTATTAGCCTTAGCCTTTTTGCTGATGCTGCAATGACGGAGGCCGATGTACAGACAAAGTTTTGACCATGCGGTGGCAGCCTTTCCTCAGTCCCATTTTCAGGCAGCCTGCCTCGCTTTTCGCTGCTGCACCGACCCAAGGTTGGTTTTGTGGGAGCCTGCCTCGGGAAAGATTCCAGTTTCGGAGAGCCCGAAGCAAAAAGAGAGAGAGAGAGAGAGAGAAATTTATATATATATATATATATATGGTGCAGCACTGCTTCCCCACCCCCCTCCGCCCCTGTGGTTCCCTGCGTTGTCGCCCCGCCCCTGTGGTTCCCTGTCTTGTGGTTGTGGGGGGATACCCCCTGTGGTTCCTTGTCTTGTGGTTTCTTCCCNNNNCCCCCCCGCCCTAAATTCCCTGTGTTGTGGGTTACCCCGCTCCTCCCCCGGGCCTCTGTGTTTGTGGTGAGTTAGAACAAAAGCAACAGCACAGCCGTTAGACGAAAAGGCATAAGCATGACAACATCCTGGCCGTCATTCTCGCCATCATTTTTATGAACATCAGAGTCATCGTCCTCAGCATCATCGCCGCTATGTTCATTTGCGTGGGGAGGGGGCAGTGGGTTGTGCGACAAACGGCCACAAAGGGGCATACCGGTTACCGTGAGGAACGTCGACAGTTACGCGGATGACGTGTGACTGGAGAGGCCTGTCTGCGGGCGGGGGCGCGGGGGCCGGGGCATGGGGGCGTGGGGGGGAGGGGCCTGCGACGCGGCGACGCGGCACCATATATATATATATATGTTTGTATCTTGACGTATCTATCTCTGCATGTATACATATATTTGTGTGTCTCACAAGACCGTGTCTCTGGTCTGGGCAAGGATTGAAATGCCACCTGCCGTGCACAGAGAGGGGTTTGCGCCCACTTCATGTGAGGTTCCTTTCGCTCGAAATCCTCCTCTCGCATCGACAGCCTCGAGCACAGCCTTTGTCTCCGCCTCCCTGTCCTTTGCGCTTTGCCCAGCATGGCCATGGTCCTGNTCTCGAAGGCTTCGCCCCTGTGCGGTTCCGTCACCCTGGGCTTTGCCCCGGATGCGCCGCTGCTGGTGCAGTATGATCTCGAGACGGAAGAGAAGGGCCACATGAAGTTCTACCTCGCATCGAAGATCGACGAGTGAAGACCTCCCGCATGTCCATAGAAGGCCTCTATAGGCTAAGCGTTTCACGTCCGCAGGACGCACATAGGCTTTGGGCTCGTAGGCTTTACCGTTTCGGGGGTG
>BGNK01002734.1:13990-42319 GCA_003297005.1 Symbiodinium sp. clade A Y106
AAGGTCGCGCTTGCACGATGATGCCTTTCGCAGTTACTCAGCACTGCAGGCAGGAATACCCGAGATGGTTGATCTCCATGAGCGTTCGAAACAAGCCTTCGTTGAAGCCCCGTCGCCCTCCACATTGGTCAGACTGTTAAACGTGAGCATAAGCAGTTCGAACTTGAGAGGGTTTCACGGATCTTACTTCCTGGCGTCGCAAACCCCAGCCCAAGCCATTACCACAAGACCGTTCTCCGGTCTGAAATGCCACCTGCCTTGCACAGAGAGGGGTTTGCACCCACTTCATGTGAGGTTCCTTTCGCTCGAAATCCTCCTCTCGCATCGACAGCCTCGAGCACAGCCTTTCAGAGGCGGAGGGACAGGAAACGCGAAACGGGTCGTACCGGTAGGTCCTGGACGCCCAGCTGCAGCAGGCAGGCCTCTTCAAGAAAGTGGCGGAGTCCATGAAGGACCTCTGCAAGGAGGTGAACTTTGACTGTTCCGAGAGGGGCATGCAAGTACAGAGCATGGACAGCTCGCACGTGGCGCTGGTGTCACTGATGCTGCGTGAATCGGCCTTCGCTGAGTTCAAGTGTGATCGACCCGTGTCGTTGGGCATGAACGTGGATTCGCTGACCAAGATATTGAAGATGACAGGTCCGAGCGACAGCCTCAAGATCCGGCACAGGGGCGACACGGATGTGGTGAACTTCCAGTGCGAGGGCTCGGACGACCGCATCTCGGAGTTTGACTTGAAGCTCTTTCAAATCGAGAACGAGCACATGGAAATCCCCGAGCAGCACTACAAGGTGGTTGCCAAGCTCCCGTCGAGTGAGTTCCAGAAGATCTGCCGCGACCTGAAGGAGTTTGGTGAGACTCTGCATTTGACAGGAGACAAGGATGGCTTGAAGTTCGTGGTGTCCGGCGACATCGGCAGCGGCAACGTCCTGCTGAAGCCGCGCGAGACCGAGAAGCCAGAGGAGAAGGTGTCTCTCACGGTGCACGAGCCCGTTACCGCTGCTTTCGCTTTGCGTTACTTGGTGAACTTCTCGAAGGCTTCGCCCCTGTGCGGTTCCGTCACCCTGGGCTTTGCCCCGGATGCGCCGCTGCTGGTGCAGTATGATCTCGAGACGGAAGAGAANTCTCGAAGGCTTCGCCCCTGTGCGGTTCCGTCACCCTGGGCTTTGCCCCGGATGCGCCGCTGCTGGTGCAGTATGATCTCGAGACGGAAGAGAAGGGCCACATGAAGTTCTACCTCGCACCGAAGATCGACGAGTGAAGACCTCCCGCATGTCCATAGAAGGCCTCTATATAGGCTAAGCGTTTCACGTCCGCAGGACGCACATAGGCTTTGGGCTCGTAGGCTTTACCGTTTCGGGGGTGTCTTTGAGGCTGAGTAGCAAGCCCTGGGCTTCACAGTCGGTGGTGGGCATACGAACCCGCCACCCTTGTGCAGGGAGCGGCTTCATGCACTGCTCAGCACCGCCATGGAAAAAGGCGGAACATATGCACAGACGGCTGCCGCTGGAAGTAACTCAGCACTACAGGCAAGACATGGTTGATTTGCAAGCTTTCAGAGCAAGTCTTCACTGATCCCAAGGCCCCAACAGCAAAACATCTAGCATGTGTCCGAATGCGAAAGTTGATTGTGATTTTTCCCTCCATGCACAGAGTTGGACCACACTAAGCCTTTAGCCGTAAACCTTGGGAAGCCTGAAACCGTAGGGTTTAGGATTTGATTTCCCCAATCCCGCCCAATCCCCAAACCTTATAAAACCTTCAAAACGTAAGCCTAAGGTCTTAGAAGCCTTACAACGATGAAGTCCCTAAACCCAGAGATGTGTTTGCCCTATGATCATGCAATTCTGCGATCACACATTGGTCTCTCCCGGGCTCATGAGCCTAGCCGATGAACACCATCGGTCCATGGTAAGATCCAGACGTCCTGAAAGCAACAAGCAGCCCCCAAGTCCACATCGAGAAGTCTGCCGCTCCGCATAGCGACTACCGACTAAACAGGCCAACCCTTTCCAACCCGCGTCATCAGCAGTGTTGTAAGGCATGCATGCTCATAGCAATGGAAGTGTTCTCCCGAACGCTGAACCATCTCAAAATTTCTGGCCTAGGACCTGTTTCGACGGGAGCCCCACACCGCCCACACCCTCAGCATAGCTCTGTCCACCCTCCGAGCTTTCCCAGAGCACATGATTCCCGAGTATCCACCGGAAGAGCTTCAGGTCTCTGAGGCCGGGCTGGAAAATCCACAAAACGATACCTTGCGTTCAGGGTCTCGTTAAAACTGGCGCCGGGTTGACAAGACAATTACGAGAATAATATTTTGGGGGGGGTTCCTTATTATACTTATAACATAATGGGCCCCAAAACCCTATTCTATAGTTTCTATAGTTATTAAGGCCCCTATATTACCACAAGCCCTTGTCGTCCAACCTGAGACCTCGACTTTGTTTGTCCGAGCAGAGCGAATAAAGCCCGAAAGCCCGGCAAGTGGGAAGCGGAGAGCTGTGCTGTTCTTCGGTGCTCTAAGCTCCGCCCACCAGACTACATGCACTTCTGAAAGTAGCTGAAGCCAGAACCAAAGTAAGTGTTTATTCCCTCAGCAGCACCACGAGCAGGCAGCGTCTGAACGGCAAGAGGAAAGGCATGTCAGATCAGGCTATGCTTGGCATAGTAGCAAGCCTACTTGGTTATGCTGCTGGCTGTTGGTGTGGGTGCATACCCGGTGACACCGGTGGAACAAAAAAAACGACTGCGAGCTCTGACCTGGTCATTCCTCTTCGGATGCATTCATTTTACACCCTTCTTCAAAGCTGCTATGTGGGCTTGGCCCAGCTGCAAAACGTTCTTTGTGATGGATACGCATTCGACATTACACCTGTGTTGCTGGTTCTTGTAAACCCTTCATGGCGAGTTTCGGCGACAGCGAAGCCAAAAATGGCCTAACCCGTACTCTATGCCTTCTCTAGCCGCAGAAAAAAAACATCCCATGGCTTGATCAACTGTCGAAACATTCCCGCAGGAGTCTTCCAGGCGTGACCGTCTGGCTCGATTGGAGGACCTCGACCTTCGGTAACTGCTGGGTTCAGCGGAGTACCTAAGTAGGCAACCTCTAACCTACGCTGAGGACACGAATCTCTACTGTACTGAACCTTTTTGGAGGTCAGGGAACGGCGAAACGAGGTGAAAGGATAAGTATACAAAGTTCAGCTGCTGCACGTTTTTGTTAATCTTCTTGTTCAGTTTGGGCCGTATAGCATTCTACGCAATGCATCCCTACGAATCGAACAATTGGTTTTGCCTTTACAGCCTTGCGAAGGCATTCATCTGCAGAGCCGTCCGGCATGAGACTGAGACCTTGGGTTTCATATTCGGGATATCCTGCAATGCACACGATTTGTATGTGACACGGTCGAGTTTGACCTGGTTTCATAGCGCGAACACTCGTCCTGTTCTGTCTGTCGCGACAAAGGCCCTGTTTGTACTATGTACCACACTCAGAATCGCCTCCATTCCCACTGCTTGATTGCAGTTATCATTGATTGCTTGCCGAAGAATCAGTCCAGGAGGGAGCATCCCGACTCCGTGCAGACAATGCCCGATTGAAGCAGGCTAGCCGAACGACTGAAAGTTTAAATTCGCGCGCTACGGCGAGCTGGTCTGGGGACAGGAATACTGGGTTGGCGAGCCCGAATCCGGCAGACAATCCTAGGGTGTACAGGCAGCCAAGCCGCAGGCAAACACGGAATCGTTTCAATCACGTTACGTACTTGGCTAGACCGACAGGCTTCGACCCCAACTTGCCTCGCCACAAAAGGTATGGAACACAGGCTGGAAGCAGTCAGGTAGCTCTGCTTCCTTGCTTGACTCATGGATCCTTTGGACAGGTTGCAGATGGAGTACCAGCGCTAGGCCCGACGGGCCCAGGTTGCTTAGGGCCTGGCTTCGACAAGCGACAGAGCCCGGTGGAGTTGGTTCGCCAACGCCGTGCTGTGCAGCCGCACGCGGAGATCTGGGATCTTGAAGTACCTGGGCTTTGGAGTATCATACTTTAATACTTTTTTTGGGACCTGTTACTTAAAGGGAACCATGATGAAATAAACGTCTATACATTTTTCTCCCTGGTTACTTCAAAGCACAGGTACGGCTTCTGCCCTGTCAGTCGAAACCGCGGATGCCCAGGGACCCGCCGCTGCCTGCTGTAAGCCGCAGCCAAAGCCACGACAGCCTGAGCACGGCCGCTGGTCCTCGAAGGGCCGGCGATCCGGATGTTGGAGGAGGCCCAGCTTCGCCAAGTAAGAATCAGATAGGCTTGGATGTCAGTAGACTATAAGCAACATGGATGGCCAGGGTGCCAGCAGCCTGCCCCCTGCTCCAGCGCCATGGACAAGGACACAGCAGAGCTGTTTTCGACTAGTTTGGATGTGTGAGCTCAAAGAGTTTGGCATGTAAGCTTCTGGTTGGGGGACGGGAGTTATGAGGTTTGCTTTCCATCGCAAGACGCTCGCACATGACGGTCGCGTAACTTTTTTGCTAGCAGATCTTACCGTGCTGCGCAGAAGAATCCTTGATGTGCTTCCCGTCCAGGAGGGTTTAGTTTGGTTAGTATGCAACGACACGAGAAACCCTGAGGTGCTGCAGGACCCTTACTCGAAGAATTCCTGTCCACAAAGCTGACAGTCTGGTGCATCCCGCGAGAGACACTTCTGAGAAAGTGAAAAAAGGTAGCCCAGGATCCACAGTTTTGTTGCACTGCCAGGCAGCAGGACCAGCGGTGCTTCCTGGACCGCTGCTACTGGCTGCTGCAGAAGGCTTGGGGGGGTGGGGNTAAGGGTTCCTTCAAGGGCATCTTTATGGGTTCATTTAAGGGTTCCTTTAAGGGTTTTTTCAAGGGTTGCGGATTCCTGTCAGCGTTTAGAGTTTAGGATTTAGGTTTCTTGGGTTTGGAATGCAGTGTCCGTGGTTTTGGTGCTGTCTTTGCTGCAAGGTGACCCTGGGCGCGTGCAAACTCTTCTGCGCCACACCAACCAGGCGTGGGATTGAGAATATTGAACTCAGGGTTGAGACCTGAAGATAGGGGTTTAGGGTTTAGGATGGTTTAGGGTTTAGGGGAGTTCGTCCTGGCGGAGTCGCAGCAGGCCAGTTGCAAAAAGGGTTTAGGGAGTTCAGAGTTGGGGATGCAGCGTTGTTTTGCCACATGCACTTTCGGGGTGATTGGTTGATGCGAGCTAAAGAGTTTGGTTGACGAGGCGCTCTGTGTTAGCACAGTACTACTTGTCCTTGATTGGGGGCCCAGGAAGCACATTAGCAAACAGGATTGAAGCCGACCCCTCAATTGCAGGGATATTATACTCAAGGGTTTATGTTTAGGTGCTTTGCGGGGCTCCTTCTTTCATGCAATATGGAAATCTCCTGATGCCTATTTGACCCGGGTGTTCTCAATCACAAGTTCCTTCCTTTGCCCGTCTTCTGTCTCATACGACAGCCGAGGGTTCAAAAGCATCCTGGAGTAACCCCTGCAATCTCAGCACCGGACCTTCACCATGTTTCTCGGCCATTGTGCACTGAGTAGGCCGAATTTAGTGGATCGCTAAACTCCTTGTAGACCCCATAGTGAGTGGCCTTATAGTTACAGAAACCCTAACAGTTGTAACCTTATAGTCACCCTTATAGAGACAAACCCTGAGAGAAGCCTGAAAGCAACACCCCAGAATTTTCCAAAACTTCACCCCGAAACCCTGAAGCCTCACAAACAACAAAACTCTAAGACTCTAAAAGCTTTAGTAGAAGATCTACAACTACCAAAACAAAGCACCTGAACCTTAAACCCTTTGCCAAAAAAGAGGCTCAATCCTAACCCTGAGATGCTCAAATCACAATCTGACCTTCGGCCTGACCAGGTTCCGAGAGACCTCGGCCTGGCGCTGATGGCGGCGGCAAGGTGCGGCGACGCCGAGGCTCCGGGGTCAAGGTTTCGGGTCCAGGGTTCCGGGGTTAGGGTTTCGGGTCCAGGGTTCCGGGGTTAGGGTTTCGGGTTCAGGGTTGAGGGTTAGTTTAGGGTTTGTATGTAGGCATCTACATTTCTTTAATCCGAGCTTCGCATCGTAACACCTTCTAACCCCAAGCCCTTCGAGAGCTCTTACAGCTACCCTTGTAGCAACCTACTAAAGGCCCTAAACCCTCATAGCTGCCCAAAGCCAGGTTTGCTCCATGCTACTGGAGGGAGGAGCGGATCTCGATGGCCCAGAAGGTCCGTCTTGTGAGCGCTGGCCTGTGAGTTGGCGATTTAGGGTCATAGGTGGGGCTTAGGATTTCGGGTTTCGTGTCGCGTACCTTCAAGAATTTCTCAGTGTCCCCATGCTTTCGAGACACAGCCGCGTGACCAACACCGGCTCACAGCGACATTCTATGTAGTTCGTTATGAAGTACTCGCTCAAGCCTTGAACCCTCGATCCCCAGCAAACACCACAATTAGGTTGTAGCTCGGTTAGGTGCTGGCAACATCGCTCTTGCATCGGCTTGCTTGTGCCCAGGTCCTGAATTTTGGGTTTAGGGTCGGGGCTTGTGTTTCGAGTGTTCACGATATTACAATATGCTCACACGGCTTTGCTGCAAGCGAGGGAACCCGGAGAAGAAACGTAGGGGAAATTGGTAAACCCTGACAGTCCGCAACCTCCCTAAACTCCCTTACTCCCCAAACCCTGCCGAACCGTATGAAACCCTCTGGCAAGTCTGCGAAACCCTGAATTCTATAATATAGAGGCCTTAATAATTACCTATACTATTTTGGGGTTCCTTATTATAATTAAAGTATAGTGGGCCCCAAAACCATATTCTAATTATTAAGGCCCCTATGTTTATACCCCTAAATACCCCTAATAAGGAACCCCCAAACCCTTTATTAAGGCCCCTACAGTACATGTACCTAGGTATGGCCATGCCTCAGTGGTCCGCTGCCTTCTGCAGCACAGCGCTCATCCAGAGCTGCCTGACGAACGGGGGCGGCTGCTGGGCGCCAATAGTGCAAGATTTCTGCTTTCAGAGAGCCCGCCAGGGAGTCAGAGGCTTCAGAACTACTACGGCTTCGGGTTTGTAGAGGCTCTCAGGCAGTTTGGGCCTGATTAGCTTCAGCTGGGGAGGTGCCTGGATGCCAAGAAGTATGAATGGAGAAGCAGCGAAGCTGAGGAATGCTTTTCACTTGGCGACGTGGCTGATACGTTTTTTTCGGGTGTTGGGATTACAGTGGGGTTTGGGTCGGCGGCTTTTGGGACTTCGGTACTGGTATTTTGCCTACCTGATTCCCAGGTAAACGACTGCAGCGCGATGTTCTCCGAACATAAAAAACGAACCATCTATCAGAACGCAGTCAAAAGCCCAGCCGTCCCCTTCATTCCACTTTTGACTTTGATTATCTTGGTGTCCGCTTGCGCAGCTGTCACACGACTACACGGCTAAACTAGCTCGTTGAATGGGCGAGTTCAGGCATGCTGCAGCAGTCCAGAGATTGTTCGCGACCTGCTTGAAAGCAACCGGGAGCTTGCCTTTCTGAAGGCCCGGTCTGGCAGTAAGTTTGTTTTTGCTTCGGGCTGCAGGATTTGGTCGGAGCTGAGAGGCTGCATCACTTCAACAAGCCAGTGGGTTTAGGGTTTAGGGATGTTTAGGGTTTCCGTGCATACCGGCTGGAGAAGCCGCCAACCTGAGCATCGGCTGGCGCAGGCTGTGACCACTGAAACTCTGTGTTCCGCTGGGCAATGACACCTTGTTTCAGTTCTGCCCAAGACTCTAAGATGCCTTGGCAGATTCATACAGCAGATGTGGCCCCAAAGCATGAAGCGCCTATGAGGGCCTGTGAGCGAGATCCGTGGTGAGCCATCGCATGATAGGAGCACAGGAAGCGGCTGCGACTGGAGACCGCTAAGTATTATTTTTGTTAATTATTTCTACCATGTTGTTATTATTATTGTGTTTTCTTATGCATTGTTGCTTGTATTTATCAATTATTACCATTGTTGTTACTAGTATTGTTACTACTACTATTGTTTTTGTTTGTTTTGGAGCGTTGGACCTGTGCCCATCCCTGCTTCACCACGATTGACAAGTTGATCTGACCAGAAACTGACACCAATTTGGGCCTGTCCGTATTTTCAGACTTCTTTCGACGAGTGCCTTGCTGATCGATTGTCGCAAATGGTTCACACTATTCACAGTTTTGTCGTTAGAGCCATGGAAATGCAGTGGTGATCCCCTTAAATCAAAACTAGGGCCCATCCCCGAGTGAAGAACCGTAAAGTTTTGGATTCGATCCCGAACCCCTTACGCCAAAATCGCGCAGGACGATCAGGGCCGCAATCCGCTTTTCTACGCCATGGGTAACAGACAGGACTGGGCTTTGGAGTACCATACTTTCATACTCTTTTTGGGGACCTGTTACTTAAAGGAGACCATTATGAAATAAACGTCTATACTTTTTTCTTCCTGGTTACTTCAAAGCCCAGAGGAAGAAGGGAAGATGGAAGTTCTGAAACTCTTGCTGGAGGTGAGGTGCAGTGCCCGTGAGGCTGGATCTGAGCGTAGGCTCGGATGTTTAAGAAAGGGAATAATTACCAATACTATTTTGCGGTGTTCCTTATTATGATTATCGTATAATCTAATTATTAAGGCCCCTATATTAGGCTTAGGGAGCTGGTTTGCGACGTAGTGTTGAGAGGGATCCGGACTCAACGACGGTGGCCTGAAGATTTCCCGTGCAGCTCTTCGGAGCCTGGGTTCAAGCGATGGTAACTTAAGGGTTTAGGGTTTAGGGCCATCATAACCCTTATGAACATCATTGCTAGTCCAATAGTCGCCCCCAACAAGGCTTCAAAAAACCTTTTCAGTCAGGTGGATGTCTTTGGTCGGTCGGCGCTGTACTACGCGGCTCGTTCAGGCCAGCAGTCTAGGTTAGTGCATCTCTTTCGTGCGTGTGTATATACATACAAAGTGTCTGTTTGCAAAAGGTTTAGACATAATATACAGTAACAGTCTACGACATAATCTGAATGTAAATTGGAATGTGCATGTGAATATAACTTTGAATAACACACAACATACCACCATGTGACACTGTTCAACAAACTATTTTTTAAGTAGGCAGTATAATTGCGATATTATGTTGCATTGTAACCGATCTTGTATTCCAAAAGATGTCACAAACATCTAAATACCTCGAACGCGTTTCTGACTATGCCAGGCTAAGCTGCGGTTGCTGTGGGTCCCTTTCGGCCGTAAGACTGACAACACAACCTGGATTCTTGTTAAAGAATTTAGTTTAAGTTACCATAATAAAGAAACCATATTATTTGCTATAGATCCAACTGCCAACTATAACGTGTTCAACTCATGTTTGCATATCGGTATATTGTCTACATCTAGGACTACAGATGCACCAACAAAGTTTGTGAAAACAACAGTATACATGCATATATATATATATATGTGTGTGTGTTTATTTATGGGCAGGCAGATAGACATTTATCGAGCGAGAGGGGAGAGAGGAAACAGCAAACCAGAGCCAGCGCAAGCGGACAGGGGAGCGGGAGGAGGGCATGCAACCACGTGCCCGAACAGTACGGCAAGCATGTCGGAGGAGGACCTGGGAAGCACAGTGCCGTGGATCGCGCCTTCGGGGGCTGGGAGCAGCACAGACACCCCGGAGCTGCCGCAAGCCAAAGAGCACAAAAGGGAAGGGGGGGAAGTGGCGGAACTGCTGCGAAGCCACACCGAGGAGACCCTCGCGGCAGCCGGCAGTGGAGCAAGCCTACGGGGAGGAAGGCTCCCCCGACCAGCACGAGAGGGACCGCAGAGCAGAGGGGGAGGAAAGGACGACGGGGACCAAAGCAGCCACACGTGCGGCAGCCGCAGCGGAGCACATACAGGAAGCGCTGCAGCTGGCGCGAAGCATAGAGCTGCACGGGGTGGAAGCACACCTGTCAGCAGCGGCCACAAGCCTCAGCCTGGCAGCCGAGGGCGAGGTCGGACGTCGGGGGAGACATGGGCCGCCGCCGCCGAAAGCTTTCCAGATAGCAGCCCTGGTGGTGGGGATCCTGGACGAACGAGCCCAACGTGGAGACCCGCCGACTCAAGGGGAGCTGGCCGGAGAGGGGAGCAGCCAATGCAGCACACGTGCTGCGGGCAAGACGGCACCTGCGCCATCTCTTACCCTTCCTCCTGGACGCGGACGCAAGGGAGGCCACACAGAAGGCACTCAAAGAGCTCAACGACTGGGCGCGGGAGTACTGGGGACCAGAACTCGTGGAAATCGTGGACGACGACGGGGAGAACGCTGCTAGGGGGCGGCCAGAACCTCGAGCACCACTACCACCGCAGCGGGGAGCGGAGGGGCGGCCAGACCCTCATGTACACGTACAACCGCCGCTGCCTCCGCCTCCGGAAGAAGAACTGAAGGGGGAGAGCGCTGAGTACAAGGAACCCAGAAGAAGGTTCACAAGCCCCAGCTCACTTGACCAGGATGATTAGGGGGGATAGTGGGCTGTGTCTTTCGGCGTGTTGGCTAGGGTTCTGAGCTTTGCCGTTCCGTGTGAGCTGGGGGCACGGAGAGTATAAGGACAGCAGGTCATGAGGAGGGGAGACCAAAAGCAACTAACGAGCTGCTGTGCACTGTACATACCCGCAGTATCGCTGTTTGCTTTGCCAACGTGGTCTCCCCTCAACAAACGCACAGCCTAGGGGCCAAGAAACTGCACGTAACTGCAGCTACACTCGTGTAGGCACCTGTTTTGTTGAGTATGAGGCCCCACGAGTAGGCCCGTGTAGCGCTTTCACCAATTGCGGGGGGTCCCCGCAAGGCCCGGTGAAGTCATGAAGCCGTTAGTTATGTTGAGAGTGTTGGGCCGAGGGCACAGTCGGGGGGACCAGCCTTACTGCTTTTGCATCCCTCAAGACAGGGGAAGCCTGCAATCAAGAGGAGGCATATGGCTGAGGTAGTCGCACTCTACAGTATGGGGGACTTAGCCTTTTTTTTTGCCCGCAGATACCAATGTATCCCCTCTTGAAGCATGACCGCAGGGGGGCCGAGTCGACTTTTTCCACCAGCAAGCCTCAGGGGAATGATCGTAGTCGTATGGAAGCCACAGGGGCNCAATGTATCCCCTCTTGAAGCATGACCGCAGGGGGGCCGAGTCGACTTTTTCCACCAGCAAGCCTCAGGGGAATGATCGTAGTCGTATGGAAGCCACAGGGGCGCGGGGATGAGGCCGGTATGCGCGGGTTCATAGAGTAAGGAGCTGGGGCTTGCTGCAGGAAAACCTTGAGCCCACCCAGTAGTACAATACCTCGGTCAGAGGGGGCCCCAAAGCCAGCCTCTTACGAAAAACAACGTGAGGGCTGGGCGGGCCGAAGGCCTGAGGGTGGCATTCGGTCGCATAGACGACCCCTATGCCCTGCAGAAAGAAAGAAAGAGGAAAAACAAAAACCACATATATGCAGATGCAACGTCCGCACCTTATTACAGGTGTCTGAATATCTGTTAAAATGCATTTCATGTGAATGTGCACTTGAATGAAACTTGCCTGGTGGTACGTCAGGTCACATGAAAGTGGTCGGGCTACTGCAGCAGACTGTCGATGAGGAGTGTCCTCCTGAGTATGCACATGGCTTGCAGGCCTGCGCGGCGGCTTTAGTGCTAGTGTTTACAGGCATCCTTGTAACAAGGATGCTGCTGCATTTGGTGGTGCATGCACGATCGCACGTTGTCCCGAACTCCCTTATGTGTGATATGTTTCGATAAGTAAAGTACTTGACATACTTTACATACACGATAACACAACACAAGCCAGTATTCATAACAAGTACTTACTCAACAAATTCCTGCAATACTTACATTACAATACACACAGCACATACAAACCACCCTACAATTTCGGGCCATGCCATACCATACCAGGCTGACCTCTTCAGTAAGGTCTTGCGGGTGTTGGGATATGTGCAAACTATTATTTCGCAGATCGCTAGTATCACCTCCAACTAGACGCCAAACCCAAAACCCTGAACCTCAAACCAAAGCCTTAAACGGTAAACGCCGTAAACCCCCGTCCGAGTGCGAGCGCCGAAACCTTGGCGAAAAAGCAGAAACCTGGAGTTCGAAGCAGGCGGCTTCCGACCTTCTCAGGAAGAGAAGCAGCGCAGCCGTGCAGAGCTTAGGAAGCAAAGGGTTATCGAGCTTCCGGGGGTTAGTTGGGGGTTTAGGGTACAGAAGCATGGAAGAGTCCTTCTGAAAGAGGGGTTTTCGTGTTGGATATTTGGTATTGGTTGGGGTTGAGGGAAGGATTCCCAGAGGACTTTGAGAGGTACTTCGGTCAAGATAATGAGCTTCTCGTTGTTGAGAAGGGCGGAGCTCCGATTTTTCTGTAATTTTCGAGGCTTCACAGGCAGGGGGCTCAAGATCTCGGATGCCTTCGGCGTGTAGGGATTTGGAGCTTAAGGGTTTCCAGGGAGTTGGGGCCCCGGTCGCTCGGACGCCAAAAGAGGATAGCTTAGGTTCTCGAGCCAGAGAAGAGGCGGGCTGATGGCTTATGCCCATGGATCTCCAGTCATTACTTCTTACATAGGAATGTCTGCAAAAGCCACCCAAAAAAAGAGCACAAACAACTTCGACGATGACTCCATCATCTGCTCTGATGCTGGGTCATAGCAACAAAAGTAACAATAACAACATTAGTGAAGCTAACAATAACAATACTTCTATTAATAGTGACAACAATAGCACCAGCAACAATCATAGCAATCACAAAGGAAAATAAACATAACCATAACAATAGCAAAAACAAGAATATTGATAGTGATAGCAATACCAATAATAGCAATAATACTAATAACATCGGCAAGCACAACAAGACCAAGAAGAAGAGCAATGGCAATCTGTTCCGAGGCTCGGGAAGCCGAAGAGGCTCAGGAAGCCGCTGTGAAGGTTCAGGCGGAGCGAATAAAATGGGAAGCCACCCAGGTTGCTGGGCTCTTGTTAAGGGATTTATTAATTTAAGTTACCATAATAAGGAATCCCCATTGTTTACTAGAGATCCTTATTCTGGTAGCTTAGATTAAACTCCTTCAAGAACCCAGGTTGCCAGGGCCGCCATGGCTGAGGAAGGGCGGAAGTCACGAGAAGTGGCTGAGCAAAAAGTAAAGGCCTTTGAAACAGAAGCCAAAGTCGCCGAAGTGAGGAGAGTCCAGGAAGTTGCGGAGGCCGGCAGGGCTGCTGCACGGGCTGAAGAGGCTCGACAAAAGCGGGAAGCGGCAAAGTTTGCGAGGGCCGAGGCAAGGGCAGCAGAGGCGAAGAAAGCTCAGAAAGCTGAAGAAGCCGCGAAAGCTGCTGCAAGGGCCCTTGAAGAGCGAGAAAAATTCAAAGCTGCCTTGGCCGTACTGCCTGCTGTCAGGATGGCCGAGGACCGACCCAAAGCCTGTGGACTCTTAGACTCCATGGCGGCGTCTGCTAGCATTGCTGAGGCAGAAGCTCGCGAGGCTGCTGCCCGAAGTCCTGCTGAGAGACTTGAGACTATAGCCGGAATCGCTGCAGACCTTGTCACACAGATTAACAACCTGCGGCTCGAAAACGCAGTGGCTCCGGCTGCACAGGACGAGCAAATCAACCGCGAGGCAGACGGTTTCGCCAAGGAAGATCCGGAGGACACACAACCGCCTCTGCCTCCACCTTCATTGCCTCCAGACGAACCACTCTTGCCAGCACCTGCGGAGCCTCCGAAGGAGGATATTGCGAAGCAAGACGAGGAACGGAAGGACGGCACTGAATGTGTCGTCCATCTTGTTGCCGATGCTGCAAAGGTTGAAGAAGAACTGGCAAAGGAGGAAGCCACCGAAGCGGAGAGTGCCACTAAGGAGGGCGAGCCGGGCAAGCTTGAGGCTCCGAGGAAGGAGGAGGCCGCGGCAGAAGCAGCTGAGGCTGAGAAGGAGCCAAGCAAGCAGGAAGCCCCACCGGCTAAAGAAGATGCTTCCCAAACCTAGGCACAGAACCGCGACACCCTGGACTCAGTCGCCGGTCCCCTTAGTGTAAATCCTTTAAACTGTACGAGAGTCCTAGAGTCAAACTACATCCCTGGTAAAGCCTGCAAATCCTAGGATCCCCAATACAAGGACACCCCCCCGCCCCCAAAAGGACCCATAAGGTTCAGAACTCCTGGATGGTCGGGCCATTGGCTGCCAAGCAGCCATGGCCTGTGCGGACCACAAACGCACGCTGCGCACAAAGAAAAAAACGGTTCGCTGTCGTGTGCCGATTTGGGTCTTTGTGATTGTTCCGGGTGCTGCTGCAAGCCCTCAAGGCTCAACCTTCTGCACAAGACCCCCATGCCTCAAGGCCCGGACTCCAGCTCCTCAAACGCTCTTCGAAGTCCTCTTGCCTGCAAGAATGGAAAGAACTTCTTACCGCTCGGTTTCGCTTCAAGCCTCGAGAACTTGTAGCTCATGACATTTCCATTTCAGTTAGAGGATGCCTTGTCTGCACCGCGGCCCATGTGGCTCCTTTTCGAGGCCAAGGCTCATAGCACACATGTCCGAAGTTGACAAGTTTAAAGGGGTCTCCGATGACATATCAGCTCACCAGCTTTACCGCCCAGTCATCCGACCACTCTAATTATGAACCTGCAGTACTTGGAAACCATGCAACCAGCAAGTACTGTGCAGATGTATGTTGGCTCTTCCATGAATGCCGGTGGATCGAAGACGAATGGCAGGAATACGAAGATCATTGTGACAGCAATACTCGTGTTCATCGTCATTAGGCATCAGTAAGGTATGGCTTAGAGATGGTCGCAACAAACATCACTTAGCGGTAGTTTTGCTATTAGGAAACACTGACACTGACAACACTGAACCCTTGGTACAGGTAGTATGCTGTATACTACCGCTAGCCAATAGCTATGAGTCGAGGAACACCAAGTCACATCACCTATTTGTTGGGTTGCCTGATCCACAGAAAGTCACCCTTTAGAATACATCCTAAGCGAGAGCATCGGGCATTTCACTCGTCACATTATCGCATACTACACGTTCTAGACCATACACAACAGAAGTAGGCCCTTCTGTTTTTACATGGCTCAGACATAACCTGGCAATTAGCCCGGGCGACATTCTCATCAGCTGACAAGGCCGGACGGGTGCTGTTTACTGTTACTCAACGTTGGAGCCTCGATGTCTAAGCTGATGATTCTTGTGTGATCCTGCTACCTAGTTAGACCTTAAAGCACAAACATCGGCGCCTTGGTGTCCATCTATGCCACTCTGCATTGGATTGTCAGAGGCTGTCACTGTTGTTGTTTCAGATGTGCGGCTTGGTGATGATCAATTTAGGGTATCCGGGTGATGGAAGGTATACATACCAAGGAGTTTTTCAGCTCTCACTTTCAAAGCCGCTTTGACCAACGAGTGGTCTCATTTCTCGAACTGTTGAACAAGGCCTCCCGGTCAGCGGCACAGACGCTAATCTTCGACCCCTCCACACTCCCTAAAGAGCGCAACAGAAACAGATTGTGTCATAGTGGAGATGGTGATGGTGCTGCAGACGAAGAAGAAGGCAATGATGATGAATGATACGAGTTCAGTATGAGAAGTTCATATTAGCGGTATTAGCGATGATGGTGGCGGTGCAGATGAAGAAGAAGATCATAATCATGATGGTGAATGATACGAGCTCCAGTATGCGGAGGATGAGGACGATGATGGCGATGGTGCTCTGAAAAGCCTAACATCCGAAAACCAGATAAACCCTGAGCCCCAAAATCTTACCATACAAAGCCCATCTAAACACTAAACCCTGCATACCCTGAAAGAGCCCCTGTGAAGGACCCTGAAAGAAGCTCGAGGGGTCTTTGCTGTGTTACTCCTTCCCAAGGCTTCGTGGCCTAGCCGGCGAAGCCGCCAGTGCCCAGGACGCCAGCCCTCCCAGAGCTTATCGGGGTCTTGGGGTTTAGGTCATTTTTGGATGAGCAAAGACTGTAAGATGGAGAGTTGAGGCGTTTTACGGCTCTGAGGGTTTAGGGGGTTTCAGCCCAGGCTTGCACCGGCTATTTGGCGGTCCAGGGCTTCGGGTTTATATTTTGGTTGCAGAATTTCAGGTTTGGACGGTATCGAGAACAAGCTAAAGGGTGGAGGTTTGGTCTTGTCCGAGGAAGGCAGAGGAGGAACCAACAGAGGGATCCCACCGAGGCTTACAGGAAACCCCCCAACCCTTTGCCAAGCCCCAACTGTCCTGAAACCCTAAACCCCAAGTGTGGTAGCTGTTGGAAACTCAGGAGTCCAAACCGACTATCTTTTTTCTGGCCTACCTGCTGAGACATGAGGCTCGCTCATGGCCTTTCTCACACCTGGGGGGCTTGGTGTAGGGATCAAGCTTCCAGAGTTTATTTTCTGGGCTCTATAAGTTCTGTTGTATGTCGCACGCAGAGAGCAAGCTTCAAGGCTCTCCCCCCAAAGATGTACCACATATGATATACCAGCTGGTATATGCTGTTATAAAGTCATTTATCTTCGGGCTTAGTGCCTATTTGCCTCGGGCTTAGGCCACCCTTTGTTTCGGAGCTCTGGAGGCCCTTGCTGGGGACGGTCCGAGTCTCTGCATATAGCTACTATAAGGGCCTTAATAATTACCGATTACTATTTTGAGGGCTCCTTGTTAAAATTATGGTGTAATATACTACATATATAGTATCATGGGATGGGCCCACCCACTTTGGGTAGAAAACACTCCAAAGCTGAGTAGCTGAGAATGAGGTGCCCAATGGGCCAAGTTTTCTGAGCTCCTGTTAAGGAACCCCATGGTTACCGAGAACCATACTATTTTACTGTAGATCGTTTCCTATTGCGGTAGCTTAAATGCCATAATGGGGATCTATGGTGAGTATAAGGGTTTCCTTATGATGCTAACTCAAAGTGACTTTAAGTTAAGTTCCTTAGCCAGAACACAGGTTTGCACATGGCTTGTAGCGGCCCTAGGACCCTAGGAGCCCAAATAACGGCTGGCTTTTGATGCATTGGTTTGGGGGGGTTAGGGCTTTAGGGGTTCGGGGTTTAGGGTTGTAACACCCTTCACTGGGCTTAAATTTTGGCTGTGGGGGAATTCCATACCCGAGAACCGGGCTACTACTGACAGCTGCGATGCCCCTGCCCCGCCTCTTGAAGGGCCCTTCAGATCTGTTGAGCAGGAGCTTAGGGCCAGAATCCTTGCTGCTACGCTATCTCTGGGCCGACGGCGTTTAAAACCTCCCCCAACCCAGAACCCCAACCCCCCCCCGATCCGAAAAGCCCAAGCCTGAATCGAGAGACCCCCCCAAGAAACACAAGCACCAACACTCCGAAGCCCCACAAACGGAATCCCAATCGAAGCCCTGAAAAACCCCAAACCCATCTAAAGCCTAGAGCGGGAGTCATAGAGCCCCCGAAGCCCACGCCCGAGACGAAGTTTTGGAGGCCGAGCCGTCCGGCTCTTGCAGTGCACACCTCAGCTTCTGCGGAGGCCAGGAAAGCCTCACAGGAGTTTGGGTTCTTGGGTTAGGGCTTTTTCGGGTTATCTTGGAGCCGCTGTAGACTCATATATCGTGATAGTCTTTTGGGTTTCGACTTTCGCTTGGGCTTTGGCCGTGTGGACCTTTGTCGGGATCAGCGCGAAGCAAGCGTCGCCTGGCCAGGATGCGAGACCGGTGTAGCGGGGCTATCGTGCCTGGGAGAGGGTTTAAGGAGGCACCCCTTGAAGGAGTCGCAGTGGGTGAGTTGGCACATGGCCAAGTAGTGAGTGGAGGCTTCTGCCTTCACCTGTCACGGCTGGTACGTAACCTGCGAGCGCCCGAAGTTTGTACAACTTACTACGGTTCGGGCAAGACGAAAATGAAACATGTGATAAATGATAAACCAAGACGTGCCCGCTTAAGCGAAGGCAGCCTGTGCGGTCTACAAACACGGCCGTGCTTCCGCCAGGATGCTGCCGTACACCATCGGCTTGCTCAGCTGGAGGAGCCAGAGCTTGGAGTCCTTACTATAGGGGTCTTAAATAATTGCCAATTCTCTTGTGGGCGGTTCCTATAATGGGCCCCAAAACCCTATTCTAATTATCAAGGCCCCTACAGTTTCCTTGGGTGTTGCCTTCCTTGAGACCTGACCTTCAAAGGCACCTTGTTTTGTCGCTGGGCCGGTCACAGCCCACAGTTTGCAAAGCTCGTGTCCGCGAGGAAGAAGTGGCACAACTGCGAGCAGACAATGCTCGACTGAACGAGGCCATCCATTTGACTTGGCGACTGTATGTATATAGGGGCCTAGATAAAATTACCAATACAATTCCGGTGGCTTCTTATTATAATTATACAAAACATACCCAATTTCTAAGGCCCCTATATTTGTTTGGCGGCGACGTGAAGCATCATGAATCTAGATCAGCATGGTCAAGGGCGGTGCTGCTTCTGGATCCCTTGACAGTTCTTCGGGGCCTGCAACTTTGAACCAACACCGCTCCCTCGAGCATCGGCATTCTAGCTACGGCTGTAGCGCCACAGGTCCGTTTCGGGCGGGTAGGCGTTGGCAGGGCAGCGTTGCTCCGTCTTGAGTCGAGATCCTGCAGGGCCGCACTGTCGCAGTGTCAGATCAGACTCTCGGGACCTCATTTTCCGAGAAAACAATGAGTTCAAAACCGAAAACCGAGATACCCTCATCAGCTCTAGTGGATTCTGGATATACACAAAAGCAGAACTCGAAGAGCAACGAAATTATGTCAGAATCCCTAAACCCTAAACCCCCCTGGACTAGGCCCTCCTCCAGCTGGGTACTGAAAACGAGATGCGCCAGAGCTCCGTGGGCTTCGTGAGACCGCTGGGAGCCGTGGCGCCGAAGAGGCGGCCAGCTTGGTTTCGTTTAAAGCGCGAAGAGGGGGCATAGAAAAGTCGGACCCAGACCTTCCAGGCCTTATCATCCTAAAGTCCAAAAATTGAGAAGGCCCTGAGTCCTTCATCCCGCAGTGCCAGAGGCCCTATTAACCTGCAATATACCAAGGTTCTACAGCCCTTAAAGCAAAGAGTTAGAGTTTTCAGGCCTCCTAGGAATTCTAGAGGCTTACTCAGCTGCTGGAAAAGGACCTACAAAAACCAAAAAAAGTTCAATCCTCTAACCGGAACTCAGCAGGACGGAGCGATTCCAGGGTCCTCCCCCGCCCGACTGCCTGCGGAGTGCCGAAAACTTCACCGATCTGGTGTCAGAGGCGCCATGCGGGCCCTGGGATCTTCGGGTCCGGGTCCAGGTTTGTTGTTGAGGCACATTGACTTATGAGGGTTGAAGGTGTAATTAGGGGCAGACGGTACGTAATGGCAGCTGTCTGTAGTGCCCTCACCCCTAAGCCCTTAAGCCTTCTGCTTTGCGGTAACCGGGAGGGCTGCAGTGTACATTTGCTTCGCATCCATCGGAGTTCGGAGCATCGCTTATCAACTCCTGTACCCTGCATTGTAGGTTCGTGTTAGCCAGCCGGGGAGTAAGAAAAGCAGTTCGAAAACCCGAAACCCAACCCCTTAACCCCGAACCCTAAAGCCAATCCCTAAACCCCTAAATCCTATGCCCCGTCGCTGCGGTACGGAATCCTCGCCAGGCTTGTCCCAGTTGTGAGTGCTGAAATATGAATCGAATCCGCGAAAGAACCTTAAAGCCAATCCCTAAACCCCTATACAGTTCAACCCTAAAAAACAATCCCTAAACCCCTATATAATTCAACCCTAGAAACAAGTCGAATCCACGAAAGACCTCTCGACTCCCAGGAGCGTGCATTATAAAAATGATAATTTCTTTTAATATTATATACAATTTTTGGAAAAAAATAAAGTAAAAGAAAATAAGAATTCATACAGATAGGCGGAGTCGGTTCGTGCACTTCGCCGTCGGGAAACCTGGAAGTTTCTCAAAGACTTCACAGAATCTGGGCTTTACTGTAGGGGCCTTAAAATTTACTAATTAATTGCCTATACTATTTTCAGGGTTCCTTGTTATAGTTATACTAAACGTAATGGGCCTTTGGGCGGTTTTCGGGTTTAGCTTTCTGGAGGGTCAATCCTCTTCACGGAATCTGGGCTTTGGGGGCGGGTTTGGGTTTTGGGCTTTAGGGTGTAGGATGTTGGGGCGGTTTAGGGAGCAGGGCAGAAGGGTCAACTCGAACATCTTTCATTTTCCTTCAGAAACACGGACCAAGGAATTCTTGGAGCAACAGCCCACCTTGGGCTCTGAGACAGGACCTATTTGGAGCGAGACCTGCGGAGGGGTGCAAGCCCTGTAAAGGGATGTAGAGTGCCCTCAGCTGACTGCGCAATGATCCTACTACTAGTATAGAGGTCAATCAAACTCCAGTAATCGTATCCGTTTAAAGTCCCCATGCAAATAGTTACCCAAGTCCACTTATGATTTACATCCCATAGCCTATAGTCTAAGTTTTTAGACCCCCATCTTATGTCCCAAACGGTGCAGGACGCTTGCCGCCCAGCCGTTCCCCGGACCCCGTCTCTGCAGAGCGCAGATTACGGCTGAGCACAGCTGCACAAGGCACGGGGTAGAGAGGCTGCATGCTTTTGCTCTAATATAGCATGGTTCAATAATATCCTACGATGTTAAATATGATATAGTAATGTAGTTCAAAAGTATTGACACTTGCAATCACAGCCTCGGAGTTCGTCGGATGCAAACTCCGGACATGAAAAGTTCTCCTTTCCTCTTCTTGGGTCAGACAGTTCTGTCGGAATAGAGTTCTCTGTGTCTCTCTATCTCTCTCTCTCTCTCTCTGCTTCCATGTATATATGTAGACATGGAGACACGCAGACAGACAGAAAGACAGACAGAGACAGACATATGTGGACGAAAAGGCTGAGCCCTTCCGGGTTCGGGTGTCGACATGCTCGTGGCAAGTCGTCTACCCAGGGCTGTAAGCTTCTCTTTAGTGTCAGTGCGGTTGCAATCTTCCTCGCTTCGACTTCGAAAGCGGTGAAAGCCTTAGCTTCAAGGATTTGATTCAGGGTTATGGGTCACGCTGCGAAATACTCCAGGACAGCACGTGCCGCCGGTGGCTGGAAATCAGTGGTTCGCCGACAACCGGAGGGACCATGACTTTGCTCAGGCAGGGGCATATCCGTTGCGAACCAAGGTTAGCGGATGATGTTGCTGCTGGAGGATTGTAGGGCTGGTGTTAAGTTCGGGGTGTCCAGAGGTCGTAGCATTACCAGACTTGTGCCATCCCTTAGCTGAGAACCGCTGACGGCATCTCATGTCGGGCGCCTCTCACGTGAATGTAGCGGTGTATGGATATGCAACAAGTATGCATATGCCTATACGTATGTAAGTGTGTAAGTATGTATGCATTAATGTATGTATGCGTGTACGCGTGTGTGTATGTACGAACGATCCTATGACTGTCACATCCGTATGTGGGTATGTACATGCACTATTGGCGCTGCTTAATAATAATACACACCATGATTATGATTGTAAACAGCATCATAACAATAATCAGAATCATAACCAGGAAAAGATGACGAAGAAGACTACATCTAGTTCATGTTTCTATGTGGCGATGTTACAACGTCCAACTAACTTTGAACTCCAAACCCTTTGTCTAACCCTGCCACGCGGGCTCGTCCCTGCGAAGTAAGAGGCAAAAACCTTCGTCCTTGCTAAGTAGGAGGGAAAAACCCCCTAAGCCCCCACCCTAAACCCCGACCTAAGCCCTAAACCCCAAACCCCTAAGCTGTGGAGTCCCAGCCAGGGACCCGGCTTTGACTTTGCCTTGTCCGGCGGCAGTTCACCAAGCAACGCCAGGCCTGGAGGCTTTGCCTTGGGATTCCGAGTACAGTTAGTAGACTGAAATCCCTCCCAAAACACATTCTAATTACACATGTATTCGGGTTGTTGTATAGTTAGTAGACTAAGCTCCTTCCCAAAATACGATTCTAATTACACCTATTCGTGCCCGCCGAAGCTCCGCTCCCCTTGTAGGCGCTGAACTCAGAACGCTCGCTTTGAAGCTCCGCGAACTCCGAGCTTTTGCAGCGGTGAGTTGACAGAAGTCATCTCTGTTGCCAGGAGCACCTTCGAGAGGTTCCGACATGTTGATGAGGTGCGGAGTCAGGCTTTGGACAGTCACCGGGCACTGCCTGGACTGTCCACCGATCCATATCGGTCTTGGCTGTAGAAGCTGGAGTTTTGCTTCGTTGCTTGAGCTTTGTGTGGCAAACTAGGACAACTATCATCCCAAAGCATCTGCTGCCTGCAATCTGCGGCCAGGCCAGGGGCGGGCTGCCTGCACAGCCGGGCCGAGCAAGCGAGAAGCGCCAGAGCCCCGTTGGCTTGGTGCGTCAGCGACGTGCCGAACTGCCAGAGAGCAGGCTGGCTGACGTGAAGTCCTCTGCACTGCTACGCTGGCACACAGTACTTTATCCATGGTTGAATTGATCATAGCCCAACCTGTACGTATAGTAGCTGGAGAGTCGAAATCCTGGTGACAAAGACAATCTTGGAAGAGCAATTCTTGCAGCCGAACAAGGAAGGCTTGAATTGCAGGACCATCTCACAAACTCTTGGGGCAACACCAAATGCTCAAACCTTGAGAGCAACTCTCGATGCGTCAGTTGTGTCAAGCCGTTCGTGAGATTCGTGAGGGTTGTTCTGGAGCGGGATGGCTTTGCGACTCCTTTTTTTTGGCGGGGTCTGCTGCTCCAAGGCCCTAGGAGTCTTGAAAGGCATCCCCCATGTGGGGAACAACCCAAGTGCCCCGTCCCATCACATCCCACTCCTTCGTTTTCAGACTATTTTCCGTAATCTTTGTCATTTCCGACGTATTTCGGGCAAGTTGCGCGTTTTCAAATCAAATCCTTCATGCTCTCCTCAGTCTTCCCCAGCAGTCGTCCCTATACCGTGAGTTTCCGCTATCGGGGGTGATGAATGGGCTTGTGGTGATGAGAACTCTCATTCACTTCATGACATGTTGCGGTGCATTCGTCCTCCTGCTGCCGTTGAAACAGCTGTGGCACTGGGGCAGCACATCCGAAGCTTTGCCCTAAGCTGGTCTGCAGGTGGTATACATCGCCGCCAACGAGATCTTTGAGCCCTGGGGAAGGGACGTCCCCAGCGGCTTTACCTCAGGGCCAGTGGCGGGCGAATTTCAACATAGGAGAGCTCTCTAGACGGCAGAGTCATTTGAACCCGGCGGGCGGAAGTGGGCCACGAGCTGGCGTTGATGATTTCTGGTACCAGGGCATTTGCACAAAGCCCGCTGCTCCCTCCGCACCTTCATCACCCAGCACGGGCCTCTGGGCTTCGGACGCAGGACACGGCAAGCTGCGTCAGTGAGGATATTTGTGTGCAGACGATAGTCTTGGCTTAGGCTCTTTATGCGCCAGCAAGACCCTAAGATCCTACTACCCTCAAGCGGAAATGAACCAGGACCCTTCTGCAGCACCGATTGCAGCGGCATCAAGCCAGATGTGACCTGCCGCCCAGTTACGGCTTTATGCTTCTTTAACTTCGAAGCGGGCCGGATCCAAGCAGAGTGCTCGTGCTTCAGGCTTAGACGCCTTGCTCGTTTTAGGGAGCGCAGTCCTGCCTCTCATGCAAGGCCCCACACCCCAAACTCTCGATCCCCATCAATGGCTGGAGTGAGTGAGATCTTTCTGAATGCATCTGAGTTCGAGAGTGCTGATACTTTGCCAACCGAAATGCAGTTAGGCCTTTATCCTGGAGACGAGCCATGACACCTGTCCTACGAACCAACCCTGTGAGAGTTGAAGAACCCCAGAAGATCCCAGAAGCCACTATTATTATTGGTATTATTGTTATAATTATTAGTGGTGTTATTGTTATAATTATTAGTGGTGTTATTGTTATAATTATTAGTGGTGTTATTGTTATTGTTATTATTATTACTATGGGTATTATGGTTATTCGTATTATTGCAGTGCCAGGCAGTCATGGCTGTGCAGGGACCTCTGCTGGCCGCCATCGCACAAGGCGCCCTGCAAGGATTGCAGTGGCACAAGACATCCTTCTTTTCCTAGCGCTGGAGCCCATGTGTGTAAGAATTGAAACCTATGAACTATCATTCCAAAAGAAGGTGGTTCCTTGAAGCCCGGCAGACTTCAACCTTTTGCTCGTTCCATCGGCTACGCTGCACCCGGCATCACTGAAAGAAAGGGCTGCAGTCCCGCTTCATGAAGAGGTGACAGCGTGCACGTGGAAAACATCCTCGAGGGCTCCTCAGATGCTTCTTTGCAATGCAGATGACTTGTCCGGGCTTTTGCTAGCGTTGCCGTGATTGCCCACATGGGGTTTGCTGGGAATTAGGATCCCTCCTGCTGGGTCTTTCGTGTTTCTTAACCTGGTGCTCGAATCGGCCCTTAAACCCCAAGCCAAACAGAAGCCCGAAAAGCCCCAAGAAGCCTAAGCCATCAACCCAGCATTCTGAAGAACCCTGAGAACCTAGATACTACCACATCCTTAGCCACACCCTAGCCCCCCCCAAAAAAGAATCAATGCAAAGGCGAACCCAACCGAGAGCCCTTAGGATAACATGCGGGAGCTGCTGGAGCTCCGCGATGAGCGTGGCCGCACCCCTCTCCACTCTGCCGCAAGGTACGGCCACGCGGAGGCCGGTAATAGGGTTTAGGTCTGGGTGTTCTGGGTCCTGCATCTCTGCCGACGCGGGGAATTGATGGGCCACAGACAGGGCCAACTACAAGGCCCACTGTAGCAAGTACAAAGAATACCTAGACTTGAGGGGTGTGTGCGTGTGTGAATTGTAGAGCGATGGATGGCTAAGGCTGCTAGTTTTGTGCTCGTGTCCAAACCGAGTGACAGATATGCATACATACTTACATACCTGTATGCGTGCGGCATACCTACATGCATGCAAAGTGGGATACAATATAACCAAAGTTGCTAGAATATGAATGGCAGCCACACGCACGCAAGAATATGAAAGCGCACTGTCGTCGCAGGTTTGCTCTGTGCTGCTGAAGAGGCGAGCTGACATCCATGCCCCAGCTGGCTGCTCGGCTAGCATGGGTTGCACAGGTACTACGCAAAGTGGAGATACGGTTTAGGGTTTGGGTTTAGGTTGAGATTTGGGCTATGCCCATTTAGTCACTCCCATGGCAGGAGCTGGCATTGCAGCTCTCGCTTTGGCCTGCTTATGGCGCCACGACGCAGTAGTGCGCCTGCTTATGAAGAGCCGAGCTCGCCCGGAGCAGATAGATCACGGGGGACAGTCACTTGGACTTTCTTTTGAAAAACTGTTCATTCCTATGGGTCCTGCTCGGGAGTCCCACTGCATGTTCTTGTGACGCACTTTGGCTCGTTTACATGTGCAGAGATGCATCTTAACTTAGGAGTGCTTTCCACTTCGCATCCTGGCCGCGACAGGGATTCGACCGACGCCCTCTTATCTCTCACGTCGCAGAGCCCTCCCTTGCCGGAAACTCCGGGGGAAGACGTAGCACAGGAGGTTGAACTGCCTGCAACAGTGTAGCTGGATGTCCCTGCAGAATTACGTCGTACCCAGCGGTTCCGCTTCTTCACGGCTTCACATCCATCTCGTTAGTGAACAGAGAGCCCTTGTCAAAAAGCAGGCGCAGCTGCTGTTGTCGTTGTTGCTGTCATCGTAGATTCGTAGATGTGTTTAAGGTGGTCAAAGTAGTTGGTAGTCGTACGTAGTAGTAGAGGTAGCTGAAGTGGCAGTGGCAGTGAGTTAGCAGTAGTCGTCGCCGTTCGTCGTAGTAGTAGTAGTCGTAGCAGCAGCAGCAGCAGCAGCAGCAGCACTAGTAGTAGTAGCAGCATTTAGTAGCAGCAGCAGCAGCAGCAGTAGCAGGAGCAGTAGCCGCAGTGGCAGTGGCAGCGGCAGTAGCTGCAGTAGTCGTCGTCGTCGTAGTAGTAGTAGTAGTAGCTGTAGCAGTAGCACTGGCAGTGGCGGTAGTAGTAGTAGTTGTTGTTGATGTTGCAATAGTTGTAGCAGTAGTAGTAGCACCAGTCGTAGAAGTAGTAGTAGCAGCAGCAGCAGCAGAAGTCGTGGTATTAGCGGTGCTGGTGATGGTAGTGGTGGTAGCAAAGGCAGCAGCTGTGTTTCATTTTTTATGTAGTTGCTGACGATGGTGGTTATCAATGTGATCGCTGCTGGTGCTTCTAGGATATTTCACGCAGGCTTCCCTCTTATTTTGATGGAAAAGCCGTAGTTTCATAAGGCTATCAACCCGAATATCCCGGTAAGACTTCTCTAAGAGTGCATATCCCAGGCATGCTGCAACAGCCCTGCGATTGTTCACGACTTCTTGCAGCAGAACCCAAGCCTAGCCTTCCTCAAGGACGATTTCAAGCAAGCTCGAGATGCATCTGGGGTGTTGAAAACTACAGACGTTAGGCTAGCTTGGGTTGTGTCAGGATTTGTTTTTATTTCACTTCTTGGAGTGCAGGGGTTCCAGTACAGAAACACGAAGCGCAAGCATGACTTCAAGTAACATGACCGCCGACAGTGCTGATTATTTTTCTGTAGAACACGGAGAGTTTGTTTTTGCTGGCAAACCGCTTTTGCCAGGACGCGCAGAGCCGCAATCCGCTTTTCTACGCTGTGGGCAACAATAGTTCCGAAGCGAAGATGGAGATTCTGAGAATGTTGCTAGAGGCGAAATGCCGCGCCAGTGAGGCGTGGAATCTTGGATAGGAAGTTATAGCATGTGGTGGTATGCATGGAAGTACGAGAGAGCCATTCATACAAGCAGGTTGATGTTTTTGGTCGATCTGCGCTGCACTATGCCGCTCAATCAGGCAGGCTTTTCCGAGCATCAGGTGCTCCCACATGACTCTGCCTGGTACCTTTGCAGGTGATATGGCCACAGTGGAGGAACTACAGCGGGCGATCGACCAGGAGGTTCCACCTTGTCTACGAGAACTTCAGGCCGCTGCTGTCTGCTGTTTTCGGTAAGCGGCCCCCGGGGTTCCAAAGGCACAGGATGCTTTAAGGGCCTAGGCCTGCGCAAGGTTTTGCAGTTGCTCAAAATCATGTACGATTTGTGTTTTTGCTGTCAGGAGCTAGAGCTACGGTCTGTGCAAGAATATAGACAAGCAATGCCAGGGGGCATCACAGCACACTTAGCACCCGAGACACTATCATTCTCCCGATATGCACCAGAGCAGTCAAGCAAGACTTGCGTGTTTTCGGCTAAAGCATCTAAAGCTTCACATGAACTACTGTCGAGTTTGCAGTGAATTGCGTGGACCCGCCCCTGGTTAAGAAAGACCAACGCCAGAAGCCGCAGAGGCTGCAGCAGCGTCACATGTGTCCGCGTTCAGTGACAATTACGAGAAGACACGGGAAATTGCAGAGGCAGCTCCAGCAGCCGGAGCTGCGCACGAGGAACGGAATGGGGAAACCAACGACACAGAGGCAGCTGCCAGTGCTGAGCAAGAGCGGCAGGACAGTGAATCCGCAGATGCGACAGAGGCAGCTGCTGAGGATGAGCGCCGGCAGAGTGAAGTCGCGGAAGCGGTCGAGGCAGCTGCTAGTGCTGAGGAAGAGCGACAGAAGAGTGAATCCACAGAAGCGACAAAGGCAGCTGCCACTGCTCAGGAGGTGCGACGAGAGCGACAGAAGAGTGAATCCGCAGATGCGACAGAGGCAGTTGCTGCCACTGATGAGAAAGAGCGACAGGAAGCCGCGGAAGCAGTGGAGAGAGCTGCCAATGCTGAGCAAGAGCGGCAGGACAGTGAATCCGCAGATGCGACAGAGGCAGCTGCTGCTGAGGATGAGCGCCGGCAGACTGAAGTCGCGGAAGCGGTCGAAGCAGCTGCTAGTGCTGAGGAAGTGCGACAGAAGAGTGAATCCACAGATGCGACAAAGGCAGCTGCCACTGCTCAGGAGGTGCGACGAGAGCGACAGAAGAGTGAATCCGCAGATGCGACAGAGGCAGTTGCTGCCACTGATGAGGAAGAGCGACGGCAGAATGAAGCCGCGGAAGCAGTGGAGACAGCTGCCAATGCTGAGCAAGAGCGACAGGACAGTGAATCCGCAGATGCGACAGAGGCAACTGCTGCTGAGGATGAGCGCCGGCAGAGTGAAGTCGCGGAAGCGGTCGAGGCAGCTGCTAGTGCTGAGGAAGAGCGGCAGAAGAGTGAAGCCGCAGATGCGACAACGACAGCTGCCGCCGCTCAGGAGGTGCGACGAGACCGACAGAAAAGTGAAACCGCAGATGCGACAGAGGCAGTTGCTGCCACTGCTGAGGAAGAGCGACAGCAGAATGAAGCCGCAGAAGCAGTGGAGACAGCTGCTAG
>BGNK01002734.1:42362-61078 GCA_003297005.1 Symbiodinium sp. clade A Y106
GACGAGAGCGACAGAAAAGTGAAACCGCAGATGCGACAGAGGCAGTTGCTGCCACTGCTGAGGAAGAGCGACAGCAGAATGAAGCCGCAGAAGCAGTGGAGACAGCTGCTAGTGCTGAGCAAGATAGACAGAAGAGTGAAGCCGCAGATGCGACAGAGGCAGCTGCCAGTGCTGAGGAAGAGCGACAGAAGAGTGAAACCGCAGATGCGACAGAGGCAGTTGCTGCCACTGCTGAGGAAGAGCGACAGCAGAATGAAGCCGCGGAAGCAGTGGAGACAGCTGCCAATGCTGAGCAAGAGCGACAGGACAGTGAATCCGCAGATGCGACAGAGGCAGCTGCTGCTGAGGATGAGCGCCGGCAGAGTGAAGTCGCGGAAGCGGTCGAGGCATCTGCTAGTGCTGAGGAAGAGCGACAGAAGAGTGAAGCCGCAAATGCGACGGAGGCAGCTGCCACTGCTGAGGAAGAGCGAGAGGAGAATGAAGCCGCGGAAGCAGTGGATACAGCTGCCAGTGCTGAGCAAGAGCGACAGGACAGTGAATCCGCAGATGCGACAGAGGCAGCTGCTGCTGAGGATGAGCGCCGGCAGAGTGAGGTCGCGGAAGCTTTCGAGGCAGCTGCTAGTGCTGAGGAAGAGCGACAGAATAGTGAAACCGCAGATGCGACAACGACAGCTGCCGCTGCTCAGGAGGTGCGACGAGAGCGCCAGAAAAGTGAAGCCGCAGATGCGACAGAGGCAGTTGCTGCCACTGCTGAGGAAGAGCGACAGGAGAATGAAGCCGCAGAAGCAGTGGAGACAGCTGCTAGTGCTGAGCAAGATAGACAGAAGAGTGAAGCCGCAGATGCGACAGAGGCAGCTGCTGCTGAGGCGGAGCGACGGCAAAATGAAGTCGCGCAAGCGGTCGAAGCAGCTGCTAGTGCTGAGGAAGAGCGACAGGAGAGTGAAGGCGCAGATGCGACAGAGGCAGCTGCTGCTGAGGCGGAGCGACAGCATAGCGAAGTCGCGGGCGCTGTGCAGACAGCTGCCAGTGTTGAGGAAGAGCGACAGGAGAGTGAATCCGCAGATGCGACAGAGGCAGCTGCTGTTGAGGATGAGCGCCGGCAGAGTGAAGTCGCGGAAGCAGTGGAGACTGCTGCCAGTGCTGAGGAAGAGCGACAGAAAAGTGAAGCCGTAGATGCGACAGAGGCAGCTGCTGCCACTGCTGAGGAAGAGCGACAGCAGAGTGAAGTCGCAGAAACGGTGGAGACAGCTGCCAAGCGACAAAACAGTGAATCCGCAGCTGCGACACAGGCAACTGCTGAGGCGGAGCGACAGCAGAGTGAAGTCGCGGGCGCTGTGCAGACAGGCGCCAGTGTTGTGGAAGAGCGACAGAAGAGTGAATCCGCAGATGCGACAGAGGCAGCTGCTGCTGAGGATGAGCACCGGCAGAGTGAAGTCGCGGAAGCAGTGGAGACTGCTGCCAGTGTTGAGGAGGAGCGACAGAAGAGTGAAGCCGCAGATGCGACAGAGGCAGCTGCTGCCACTGCTGAGGAAGAGCGACAGCAGAGAGAATTCGCCGAAGCGCTGGAGACGGCTGCCAGGACTGAGCGGCAAGAGGCGGAGGGGCAACCGAAGGACGGTGCCACAGAGGAGCTGTTGCGAGAAGCCACGGAAGGAGTGCCGGAGTTCCTGTCGCCCGACAGCCTTTGCGAAACCCACAAGCACGAAGCTGCAGAAGCGCAGGCAGCTTCCAGGGCTGATGAGGCGGAGCAGGAACGAGAAATGTGGGAGGACAGAGCTAGAGCAGCTGCCACAGTGATGGGCAGGTATGAAGAGAAACGACAGGCAGCTTTTTCGCCGGCTGGCAGCTGGGAGGCTTCGGGAGCAAAGCTCACAACAGCAACGTTGATTCGCTTAGTCAGGTGTTGACATGTCGTTGAACTTTGTCGTGGGCTCCGTGATCATAGGATGCAAGCCAGTGCAGGCTTCAGACATGTAGTTTGTTGGCGTATGGAGCTGTTCACATGAACAGCCTTGGCGCATAAAGCTCCTCGCAGGAGAGCCTGTTCTTGATGCTCCGAGAAAAAGCGGCCATCACTGACAGCCGTGACTCTGGAAGCATCACGTACCGAGGAAACATCCGAGAGGGAGCAAAGAATTGTTGGATTTCTTTTCCGGGAAAGTATGCTTCCGCTTGGAAAGCTTTGACGGAGGAGAACCAGGGAGACTCTGTGGCTTGTGTGTTCCTCTGCACGAAAGAAGACGGCCTTTGCCTCGGTCGTTGGGGTCTCCACGCCCACCCATTCCCAGCGCCCATTTCCCGCATGTGGTGGACGTGTGAGCCCATGTACCTTTTCTTAACCGGCGAAACACGAAACACTGTTTGAAAGACGCGCTGCGAGCATGCACTGTGGGTTGAGCCGCTGAGCCCTTGCATTTTTCCTTCCGAGGCCTGGGTGTGCATCTGAAGGATCCCCAAGAGCACAAGTGGGACAAAAGCAGTGGACCTCGATATGAGATCGACGAGGAGTCCGGGAAGATCAAGTTCAGACCCGATGTTGTGAAGGATCCGAAGAAGCCAGGAGAGAGGTGCTACTGCCACCGAATCTATGGAAGAAGGGGCTTCAAGCAATTTGGGTACTACCGGGAGCTGCGAAGGCCTTTCACCCCAGAGAGGGTGCAAGAGGAGACTGCCACAGCCGAAGCGATGAATGCTGAATGGATCAAGGAAGATGCTCATCCGGAGGTGAAGGCAGCGACGAGGGAACGAGCCAGGGCCACGTGGGAGGCACACGGCGGTATCGCAGCTTGGGGCTGCGCTTGGTTTGAAGTGTGGTTCGATAGAGTCACGGAAGCGGTGTCCAAACACCAACGTCTCAAAGCAGTCTTCTTCCCAGGGCAGGAGGGTCAGGGAGTTGTACCCATGGATGAGCTTCCGGAGGCGGACCTTTGGGATGGGATTGGCTGCGGAGGTTCCCAGAAATCTGAGATTGCCACAGTGAACCACATGAGGGAGACTGAAGGCCCATGCTGGGACTACGACGAAGTCAGCGTTGCAAAGTTCTTACACAGTGAGTTTGCAGACGGCTGCGTGGTTGAGGGCTGGTGTGAGGAGGAAAGGGTGTGGAAGAGAGGCATCTTGGAGCATCAAGAGATTGAGATGCGGAAAGTGCCACGGGAGGAAGACGGGGTGACGCGCATGGTGGAGGTTGCAGATGTTGTCTTCGATATACACTGCGAAGGCGAGAGTGGAAAGCTTAGAACCAAGGAAATCCGCCACGTGGGCCGGCTGATGGAGGACATGATGCAAGAGTGCGGTCCGGAGCCAAGGAATTGATGCAAGTACCAGCAACTCGTGCGTAGCTCATGCTGTCGACCTGCTCAAAACAGACTGGACACACAAAATCTTGTCACGATCTGGCCCTCAAGGTACCCCACGAGGAGCCCCGATTTTGCTCAAGTGCAACTTTGTAGACCACCCTCAAAATTTCAATGCAAAACCCTAAAGACCTCGCCTGGTATTGCCGAGTGTGAGCGTCAATAAAAGCCCTGCAAACTTTCAGACGAGCAGTGATTGAGCCAATCGGGCTTTCCGCCGAAGCCTTCTGGGCTTACACAACGGTTTAGGGTTTAGGGTTTTGGGACAACCTGGGCAGTACCACGGGATACTGGCAGGGTTCTATTTAGGAGTTACCCGACACCCTAAACCCTTGCTTTCTAAGGGTTCCTAGCAGGCTGCTACAAGGCGGGTCGGCTTCCGGCTGCTGACTCTTTTTGTTGCGGCTGAGGTTCAGGAATGAGGCTTTAGGGTTCGGGGGCTATCCTAAACCCTAGCCCTAGAGGGAAAAAAACCCTAAGCCTTAATTCGAACCAAGAACCTCGTCTAGCTGTGTCCGAGTTGCAAGAGCGTAAGCCCTAAACCGTAGTTAGGGTTCGGGCTCAAGGTTTACTTGAGAGTCCTGAGGAGCCCGGGGGAAGGGTCTACGGGCTGGGATGTGGTGGCCTGGGAGCCTGGAAGCATGTGCATTGACAGCCTGCGGCATTCAGAAAGTTATGAGGGTCTCGGTCCGGCGTTGATGTGATATTGACTCTAGTGGCTAGCGGCTAACATCTCATCCCACACGCCAGCATCTTGCAGGTGGCGCTGAGTGAAAACGTCGAAATTATTGAAATCAGCTACAGATTCATATGCCCCAAAAAGACGGCCACATACAGCCTTTGCAATTGCATGGGTGCTCCGTGCGGATCCAGGCTAGGCAGAAGATTATCCAGAGCTTCCACGGACGAGCAGTCACTAAATCATTGCCGGATAGTCCATATCAGTTGGAAGGAGTGCTGTGGAGTTGACTCAGGTTTACAGAACGTGAAGCAGTCTGCTCTGGAGTGCTTGAAGGATACGAATATCAAGCTGCTGGGGTGCAGTTTCGATCATTCGGCATTGCGCCTGGACCTTCGCATTCAAGACATCCGCTCTCTTCAAGCCCTACGTGATCGAGTCTTAGATGGCTCCTTCGAAAGGGAGCTGACGCAGAAGCTGGCTCCTGATCAGAGTCTCAGGGTGCACGTAGACAAGAGCCGTTTTTTTACGCTTTACGAAGATAGCTTGCAAGGGCTCGAGGGTCTCACAGCTCATCAGATGGAGAAGCTGGAGGAGATGGACGGTGAGAAGGACGTCCATCTCTCCGCTCCGGCCGGGGCCGGGAAAACCTTTGTTGCGATGCAAAGAGTTCTGGAGGGACTGGGGGGGCCCGCCTCCGATGCACGTGTCCTCTATGTGGCGCCATCGAAGCCTCTTCTGTTGTTCTTCTTGCGCTGGCTGGCCATGCGCCTGACACCCCAGAAAGAGGCAGATGGGCCCTCCAACTTCGAGAATTTCGAAAATGCTTTGCAGAGGCTTTTCTTGCTTCACCATCCATACAATCGCTTCATCTTACCGGAGCTCCAGCAAGGTCGAATCATTCTGCGGCCCGGGCCACCAGAACCGGAAGACCCGATGTTCCATCTGGCCGTCTACGACGAGAGCCACAAGATCTTCGGTGAGGACGCTGTGGACAGGACGTTGCTAGATCGCGTGAATGCCTTGAGGCGGCTCTTTCTATCTGATGAAGCGCAGTCGTCGGCCGTGCGGCATTCTTTTCCCGCCGCGAAGCACGTGAAGCTGTCTGAGGTTGTTCGCAGTACCGAGAGGATCGTACTGGCCGCTGCGATGTTCCGATACAGCTCCGATGAGAACGAAAATGTCACCTCTCATGGCAAGTCGTTGGGGCCACCCCTGAAAACTTTTCTTTTCAAGCTGGATGATGAAGACAACAGGTTTACGCAATACGCAAGGCAGGTTGTGGCGGCCCTGTGGCATGCAGTCCGAATGTTTCCGAATATGAGCCTTCATGGCCGTATTGCAATCCTGGTTCGGGATCAACACTTCCGGCGTCAGCTGTACTTGCACTTGCAGCAGGCTCTGAACGATGACCTCCGTCATCGTCGCTTGCAGATACTGTCTTTGGCAGAGTCGTTGCTCCAACTTCCTGAGCGTCTCCTGAAGAGCTCATCGCAGCAGCACCGGGAGTGCATCGTATTGGATTCTTTGGAAAATGCCGATGGCATAGAGCAACTCATCGTGATATGCGTTGGCCTTGATGAGCCCTTGAAGAAAGACGGGGATCAGAACTTCTGCTCGCAGCTCTACAGGGCACTTACGAGGGCACAGCTGCTAGCGATGGTTGTAAATGAGCACATCCAAGGTGGGCTGAAACCCGTAAGCCCTTAAACCCTTAAGCCCTAAACTTCCTAAACCCTTCTACCGTACTTCTACCCTTAACCCTCAAACCTTAAACCCTCCAAGGTGGTTTGCTGGAGTTTCTTGGCGCCGTCCGTTTCACTGACCGCAAGGCGGCAAGGCCCCCAGACTGCCAGGAGGTCGTCCGAAGAGCGGTTTCTTTGTCATTGTCGGATAGCATTTTGCATTTTTTATTGGGTACTTAAACCCAATAAGGCAATACAGTGAACCCCAGAAAGTTGGAACATGGGTTTAGGAGGATTTGTGCTAGGATCCCCTATACTCTACCTTAAGGGCATGAGGATATTGATGTTCCAACTTTCTGGCTTCTACTATGGGGTAGAAATTTACATGTTTATTACTATCCCAACCATGCACCATAGGTTTATGAGCAGAACGGTTCGGAGACGGGCAAGGCAGAAGCCGAAGCAGCCGAAGCCCCTGCCACGAAGATGCCCGCTGATGGCAGCTATGTGGAGACATTACCCTCAGGCCAGGGACCCCAAAAAGGACATGAGCATAAGCATTATATAGGGATATCCCTCAGGGGTTTTTTTTATGGAATATCCCTATCCTTATCAGGCGCCGACACAACAACTTCGAGGACGGACGCAGCTGCACAGCCCCAGCCCCGCCGGGATTCTGCCACAGAATGCACAGCTGCGGATCCTGCGCGTCTTTTGCAGGCACGGGCTTCCGAGGCTCCGCAGATGACTGATATCTGGGATACTCGTGATAATGCAATTCCACATGCGACCGCCCTGCAGTTCAATCCGATGACGCAGGCCGGCAGTAAAGGTTTACTGCGATCCTCACGCAGACGAGAGACTGTGTTACAGTCTCAAGCCACAGTCAAGAGCCAGGAACCGGGCAAAGTTTCATAAAATAGCAAGAGCATGAGCACACTCCACCGCCGTCGTTTGTTGGGCTGGCAGTAGCCAAATTCCTTGCTGGCTGCCACGCAATAAGTGTCACTAGATGTAGTTGTTTTGGATCGATGGTGCAGCAATGCTTCCTGAGGTGTGCGAGAGGTTGTTCCTGACAGTGAACCTGGCAACGGCAGACCCAGTCCTTCACGACGATGACGAGACCTCTTTTCATGGCCTCATCCGGCCTCATGCCGATGCGTGCTGGATCAGTATACCTGACCATTTCGAGGCTGCATGGAAACCGGTTACAGAGCTGCACCACGACCAATCCGTGGCAGATGTCTTGTTCTGTACTCGGGAGGGCGGTCCATGCCTCAGATCCAGACTCGTGCTCTTGTCGGCTCAAATAGATGTACACGAAGCCAGGCAACTCATGCTCTTGTGCTACTCGCTTCTTGCTGCCTGTTCTGGAACAAGTCCTCAAACTGCGACTGTCATTTTTGTGTGATGCATGTCCAGTCGTCTGAACTCGGCACAACGTTCAGTCAGAGGGTGAACATCATCGCATTGTACAGCTGTCTTGCATGCCATAACACGTGATCAGACATATGACTCGGAGTTGCTAAGGACTGGGCCAGCATGTCTCGGACCCTGAGAACCCAGGCAAGTGTTACTGCGCTCGGATATACGGAGAGCGCGACTACCAAAGGTTTGGCTACCTCTGGACAGTGGATGACTTACAAGAGACCAGGAAAGGCAGAGCTGCGGAGATGGCCGCGACGCAAGCTGTGATTGTACGTTCAGATGCCATTCCAGAGGAAAGAGAACGTGCACAGCGGATGGCCGTACTGCAATGGATGCGATGTGGCAAGACGGCTTCATGGGGCTGTGCTTGGTTCGAGAGATGGCTGTCAAATGTGCGCAAAGCTGTCTCGAAGAAGCAGCGCCTTCTGGTGGCTTTTCTTCCTGGACAAGTGGGACAGGGGAAAGTGCCCATGCGCGACCTTCCAACAGCCGATCTTTGGGATGGAATTGGCTTGACTGCGAAGCAGAAGGTGCAAGTTGCAATTGCGGAGGAGATGGGCTGGGAGTATGAAGAAATTGATGTTGGTGATCTCCTGCGGACTGCATTTCCTGAAGGATGCCTCGCAGACGCGATGGATGAGTCTGGTTGGTGGCGACTCTGCAAACTGGGACAGATGACTTTTCAAGACAAAACCTTTTCTTGGGCTGCAAGGTCCCTGGAATCAGGGGAGGAGTTCAAGGTCATACGTGTTCAGCATGCAGGACGCGAAGTTCTTTCTCTCCTGGAAACTCTTGGCCGGGGCCTGAGGATACGGCTGAGTTCCCAGTGAAGCATAAGTCGTGGAGGCAGTGACAAAAGTGCAAGCACGTCTGTTCTCGAACCCTCCAATGCAAACTGCAGCTGAACATTGACATGAGGAGACTTCAGCAAGGAAAGAGTGAACTGGAAAAGGAGGCAAGATCTAGCTGAATGAGGCTCCAGGATCAGTGCAGATCGAACGGTAAGAGTGCGTGTCGTCGGCAGCATGCTGCGCACTATCGAGTATTTGTCCATCCGACTTAGTTAAGGGCATCAAGGGGGTGGCATCCGATTCAGCAGCTGGTTGAGCTTGCAGCAGTCTCGACTCAACAGAGGTCGCAGGCGTCGCTACTAAATGTTCAAGGCCTGCTAAAGATCACCCGTGCATGCAACAAATGTTGTCCGGGCATAGAGTCAGCAGCAGTCCAATCTAAACCTCCGGCATAGATCTAGCGGGATGGGCCAAGGTCCTGACTACGATTTTGATTTCTTATGTCGTGGACTCGTGGACACGGAGGTGCTGCAATGCGAGAAGGCAGTAGCCCCGAGGGGTGGGCATGCCCTTTGCCTAACCATCCAGTGCTCCACCTCCCACGCTCTCCAGAAGCTCGGGCAGAAAGTCATGGATGGTGAGCTGGAGCGAGTCTTGAACACGAGACTCCGAGCCAAAGGCTGGCGGCCTGTTCAATTAGACAGAACCCGCTTCGCAGAGCTCACTTCCTCGGAGGATCAGGCCGTGGCCTCAGGAGAAACAGGTAGCTTAAGGGGTGGGTCCAGTCTTCTGTGGTTGGGCATCGGAGCATCCGGATCCGCTTGAAAAGTTGGTTTCTGAGTTGGTGGGCATCGAAATTCGTTCTTCAATGAGCCACTTTTCCTTTCCTGCAGCCGACTCGAGCACCCAGAGGATCCCTTAAACCCTAAACCCATCATCAGTAGGAGGGGCAAAAACCCATCATCACAGTCAGAGGGTCCCTTAAACCCTAATCCCTTACACCCTAAACCCTTAACCCTAAACCCTTAAAGCCTAACAGTCAGAGGATCCCTTCCCGGGCGTGAGCTGGCAGTGGTTGCAGCGGACCGGGCAGCGGAACTCAGGCAGAGATGGGTTAGTGTTGGGGTTAATGTAGGGGCCTTAACAATTAAATGGGATTTCAGAGGTTCCTTATCATAAGTATACAGTAGAGTATATAATATACCCGAAAACCCTATATTAGCGAGTACTGCACCAAGGCCTTCCGGGTCCCGACTGTCTTTGGACTGAGGTTGGAGAGACTACCCCCGCGACGTGATGACCAAGATCGAGCAAGCTTATCGTGCCGGGGAGACAAAAGTCCAGTTTGAAAGTGGAAAGAGGCTCGGCCTTCCCATTGCCGGCCTTGTCGCGGTTTGTCCTTGCAGATTGCCGGACGAGTTTGTCGGTCTTACTATTACTACTGCAAATATCATTACTTTTTTGACAATATTTTCACTATCTGCATTATTACTATTGTTCTTGCTGTTGTTAATATTACTTGTGCTGCTACCATTTTTATTGGCATTACTATTATTATCATATACACTACTAGTCTTATTGCTAGTGGACTTGTTCTTATCATTCTCTTATTATTCTTATTAGTACTCTTGTCACTGTTACTGCTGTTATTGCCTGTCATTACTTTCATTGTTAGCACAGATCTTTCTGTGGTGCTGTTTCATTTCTTCTTATTATTGATATTCGTGTGGTTATTGTTATACGTATTCCTGTTTTTTCTTATTGTAATTCTCTGTGCCATGTTTAGTGTTGATGCTATTGTAGTTATATTGCCATTCTTCTCCTGCTTATTATTATTGTGATTATTAATTGAAACTGTTCATATTCTTCTTCTTCATATTATTGTTATTGTTGTTGTTGTTATTATTATTATTGTTGTTGTTTTTGTTGTGGTCATGATTCCCTTGCAGGTCAGGATCCGAAGCCTTGGAGATTTCATTTGAGGCATGGCACTTTTCGAGTTAGGCCCCAACCTGACAGCTCGGGTCGAATGGGGCTTTTTGGGGCTGTGGGTTTAGGGCTTAGGGTTTTTGCAAGCCAGTTGCAAAAGGGTTTAGGGCTTCAGATCCGGCAAACAGGAGATGGTTCAGCACGATCCCGTCACCGGCAACACCCGGAAGGTGAAGAGGGCAGGTCCGTTTGAAGACCCCGGATACTCGATGGAGAATTATATGAATATGTTGGCCACGGTTCGTAACAGTCTCCGCAGGTGTTCCTTGTCTATTTTGGTTTGCGCTCTTTCCGCCGTGTTGTTACTGTTGTGCCATTGGTGCTGGCAAATGGGCGGTTAGAGATAAAGCAGGGTTCTGCCACGGAGGCTTGTACCTCTTCTTGCTTCACACATGTGACCTTGAATGTGCTGGATGTTTTGAACATCCTAGCCCCAGGAGACATACTACTGAGAGCACCCAAACGCTCTCTATCCTCTGGAACCTTGAAGGCCTGAAAACCGGGCATAACGCCTGGTAGCACATCATATGAGCAGCAAGTCCCGATGCGTCCGAAGGCGCGCTTCGAACACCCTGGAGCCCCGAAGCCGAAGACCGAGGAGACTACGAGGACTACGAGTATGAGATCGTGGTGGACAGGACCTCCGGCAAGAGGTACCGGACCTGACCTTCTTCGGGTTCGGGTGCCTTCCGAGACGAATTTACAAGCAATGCCTAGCACAGATGTGGCGACGGTCGTCTTCGACCGGTCTGAAGCTTTTAAGTACTGCGTTCGGGGTATTGGACCATGATTCCAACAAAGCGGCCAACCTCGATTGAGGATGGACCTTGCAGGAACTCTTCTTAGCTGCCCTTGGTTTCCTGTTGGCCTTGGCCGTGAGGGCCATTAGACTCACACAGGGAGACTGGGCTTCCCTAGAGTCACTAGGGCGGATTTACTGAAACCTTTGGAATCTTTCATCAAATGTCCATGGTCTGTTGGTCCCTACACAACATCTTCGGCGCCAGGGGCCGCGGGCGTTCTTCAGGATTTGCTTTGAGGAGAGCCGAGTTTGACACACCTTATGGGAGACAAGCTTGGCAGAAGGTGGCGAGGTACAGTAGCAGTCGTGGGGTGTGTAACATGACAAGGTTCAAGAGTGAACAATGCAATACTGAATTCTGTCTACTCTTGCATCTGATTTCAGGGGCTCGGCATCCTGGAAGTGAAGGCACCTCAGCATTTGGGAGTTTCCGAAAACTAGGGGTACCTTGTAATAAGGATCCTACTATTTAGCGCACGAGTCGCTTACTCACTAAGTGATTGTGGTCAAGTGTTCGTCCTGGCGGAGTCGCAGCAGGCCAGTTGCAAAAGGGTGCTATATCAGGATCCCCCATTTTCGGAAACCCCGCATTCGTTGCCGCAGGTTGGGCGTGGATGCGAACTACGGGGATTTGCAAACGATGCAGATTGACAGCCAAGCCCTCTGAGCCGGTGCAAAACTGAAATCGAAGCGAGTGGAATTGGGTGAGGTTTTGGGGCGGGGGGGGNGGGGGGGAGGGGAATGGGAGTTATTCATCGGCATGTTGATGCTTAGTTCGGACACTGCAAAAAAATCCTTGTGGTAGTTATTCTGTCTTGTTTCGGTCGATGATCTGCGTTGGCACCTCTGGGAATCCTTCTATCTTGTTTTGGTTTTACCACCCTTGTTAGCAAAGTAAAGCACCTAAGCACCTCGGCAATTCTTCTGTCTTGCTTCGGTCAACTATCTAAGTTGGAGAAACAAGGTGCTTGTGGTGCATCTTCTGTCTTATTTCGATCTGACTCATCCTGGTAGACCGAAGCAAGACAGAAGAAACCCCACAGGTTCGCCAATGTAGATACCAGTCCCAAGCAAGACAGAAGCATTACCGCCCAGATATCTTGGTTCGTCAGCATAGAAACCAGACCGAAACAAGACAGAAGTACCCCAGGTACTTCAGTTTGCCAACATAGGTCGACCGAAACAAGACAGAACAGTTTGTTAGCTGCATGACCATTCTCAGTAACATGCTTGCTGACTGGTATAGTGCACAATTTATGAGCAGTGTAGTGGCAGCCGTCGTCCGCCCATCGTAATGCGAGTGGTAGTCGTAATCGTAGTCGTAGTAGACGTAATGTAGCCGCAGTACTAGCGGTAGAAGTCAAAGTAGAAGTAGCAGTAGTAGCAGCAGCAGCAGTAGTAGCAGTAGTAGTACTAGTAGTATCGTGGTAGTAGTGGTAGTGGCAGTCGCAGTGGTATAGTGGTAGCGGTAGCGATAGCCGCAGTGGTAGCAGTAGCGAGGTAGCGGTAGCGAGGTATCGGTAGCGAGGTAGCGATAGTGAGGCAGGGACAGTGAGGTGGCAGTAGCAGTAGCGAGGTGGCGCTAGCGAGGTAGCGGTAGCGAGGTAGCAGTAGCGAGGTAGCGATAGCGAGCTAGCAGTAGCGGTAGCGAGGTGGCGGCAGCGAGGTAGCGGTAGCGAGGTAGCGGTAGCAGTGTAGCGGGGGCGAGGTAGCGAGGTAGCGGTAGTAGCTGTAGTAGTAGTAGTAGCAGCAGCAGTAGCAGTAGCAGTAGCATTAGTGGTAGTAGTAATAGTAGTAGTAGTAGTAGTAATAGTAGTAGTAGTAGTAGCAGTAGTAGCAGCAGCAGCAGCAGTAGTAGTAGTAGTAGTAGACTTCGAAGCGAGCTTGAGTCGTTGCTGGCCTTGGGGGTATCCATGGGAGTCGATGACTGCACCGAGGTATCGGCGAGGGTCTGGTGAAGGCACCCCTTCGCTGTGCAGCTTTCAGTGTCAGCCTCTTGATGGATACTGCGCACGGGAATCAACACTGAAGCCCATCATCCCCAAAAGGAGCTAGGCTGCCATGTCACCACGTATGATGTAGGTGGTAACAGGGCTAGACTTGGCCGGGATCATCTCCGGCCTCGAAGCTTTGTCGCTTAAACCCTAAACCCTTATGTGGAGCCTTGCCTGCTGTGTGCGAGTGTGAGCGTCGAAACCCTAAACCCCTAAACCCTAAACCCCTAAACAGCAGGACTGGAATGAGTGTGCATTTGCCGACACGAAGGCCACGGACGGGGCTTGGAACCCTTAAGGCGGTGAGATGAAGCTGTCGATCGCTCCCTTTCTGCAGTACCATAGGGGCCCAAATAACCTGTGCTTTGGGGGGCTCCGTCTTATTTTTATTGTATAATGGGCACCCAAAACCCTATTCTAATTATTGAGGCCCCTATATTAGTCACCCTCAAGCCAAGGCACTGAACATACAAGCAAGTGGACGGTGCATCTTAGGAGTTTTTCGTGGACAGATCCACAAATAAAAGCAACCCTGACGTGCAGGTTCGGGTCAAGGACCGCATAATTGAGGCTGGCCCGGCGCTTTGTGTTTTGCGTTTCTGGGGCTGACAGCTGCATCGCGCAGGATTGTGGAACATCTCGTATCTCCAGTTTAAACTGAAACTCAAAACCACTGCCGGAAGAATTAGGCTACATTTAGAGAAGCGATGCCCCGTCCGATCCATATCTCCCCGAGCTGATTGTGTAGCGAGGTTGGGCTAGCCCGCAGGAGCTTCGTGCGAAATGCAGGGTGAACATCGACTCTAAGACAGGAGGACGGCTCAATCCCTCGACAGTGATCAACCCGAGTCCCGGGTTCAAGGGGTTTAGGGTTTTGCGGGTTCCTCAGTTACATGGTCTTCTCCAGGATCGGCATTCCGTGTTTCGCAACGCCCGTTCCGGAACCCTGTGGTCAGGTCAATGGCATACATGGCGACATCAACCCGATGCTACGAGAGTGCAAGGAAAACAAGGCATGTGTGCCCGAAAAGTTTGACTGCCAGTCTCGCAAGATCTTAAAGGCCTCGAAGCCTTGAACGCTCATTCTTGCGGAGTGCTGTCGCCGTAGCAAGTTGCAACATCATGCTCCTGCTTCTGAGAGGTGCTTAGACTGAAGTTCCTTCGGGAGGCATCGGCGTAGCACCTTTGCCACTGCCTCAGAAACTGCCGTCTCAATTCGTGATCCTAACCGTTTGCGCTAGTATTTACATCACGGTCTGCTCGGAAATAAAG
Organism: Symbiodinium sp. clade A Y106; assembly: GCA_003297005.1. Lineage (NCBI taxonomy): Eukaryota > Dinophyceae > Suessiales > Symbiodiniaceae > Symbiodinium > Symbiodinium sp. clade A. The sequence goes on from BGNK01002734.1 coordinate 56,359, forward strand.
AAACCATTGCTCTGAACTCGCAAGCATCGTCAACCGGATACTGTTCTAGATTGTGATCTGTGTGAGGGCTGGGGGGTCCGAGGGCCGAAAATGATTTCTCTTATTCCAGGAAGTCGAAGCAAAGATACTTTGGAACTCGTGCAGGTTCCTTGAAGCAGGCTGAGAATCTGGGTTTTCTTTCGGACTTTCAGATAGTTTTCTTGAGTCACTGCAAAATCTCTTGGATTTTGTGCCGTTGGATACTGTAGCTTTATTGAAACCTTCCCCAGTTCGCTGGGCAGGCCCGAGTTTGGAGAAAGCTCAAAGCAGGGAGATTTCTGAGCACTTCCTCGCAGACCGGATCGTGAGTTCTGTCTCCCGAGGCCTCACCGGTTTGAAGCGGTGAATGCCGGAGAGAGTCAGGATTGAAGCTTCCAAAACTGTTGAAGCCGGTTTTGGGTGTACGGCTTATGGTTGTTAAAGCTCAGCTTAGTGTTGGGAAGTGTAGGACTTAAGGTTGTTTAATGTTATTTGGCGCCCCTAGCCTGAGCTGTCTTAAGCCTAAGATGCGTTAGGATTGCCAAGGGTAGCTCAGCACTTCCCGTGGCGTCAATTGTAAATGAGCTTGCCAGGAACGTGTAGCTGGCTGCTAAGCAGGCCAACTACTCCGCCAGGAACATCGAAAATAACGTCGGTCGTTATACCACGAGAGTAGTATTGATGAACATTCATTCCTCGATGGATTCAGTAATAAGAATCTAAAGCTCTCGTTGATTTTCGCCTCGGAAAATTCGAGATCACAATGGGGTCGAGAAATTCAGTGCTTCAGAAATAATAATACAGGTTTTCATGATTCAAAAAGTTCTATTTCTGCAAACTGATTAAATTAGTTCTCGCTAGATCTGTTCATTATATTCGATATTTAGATTATTCTAGAGATATTAAAGCACATTTTCATTCTAATATATTCAAGGATATATCTCATATATATATATAATTATATATATATNCGATATAATATAATATACTATATTATAATATATATTAGGGAGCAAAAAAAATTATTGGTATATAATAATTTTTTATTTGAAAGAAATACTCCCAGTTGCTTAAATCGTTGCGTTTTATTCGTGGCAGCACTAGACCTTCGGGGGAAGCTCTGTTGCGGGGTCGTTGCGTTTCGGTGTGCACATGGGGGAAAAGGGAAAAGGCTTCTAAGACGATGATCTGCGGTGTTTGCTTCCTGTAGGGTCTAGGCCCTAAGTCGTCCTAGGTCCAGTGGGCAGTTGGGGATTCAATTAAGCCGCGTCAATCGGGATCCTCGGACATGCTTGTAAACTAGAATGGCTGGTTTTGATTTGCTCTTTGCTGCGATGCCACTGAGGTCTGAGGTGGTTTCTTGAATGCCTGCTTAAGCGCCTATATGGGGAACGGCTGCTTTTGATTTGGTTTGCTGCGATACCACTGATGGGTTTCTTGAGCGGCTGCTTGCAAAATCGAGCGTCTGCATAGGGAATGGCTGGTGTTGATTTGGTGTTTGCTGCGATGCTACTGATGTGTTTCTTGAGCGGCTGCTTTCAAAATCGAGCGTATTATAAGACATGGCTGGTTTTGATTTGGTGTTTTCTGCGATACCACTGATATGTTTCTTGAGCGGCCGCTTGCAAAATCGAGCGTGTTCATGGGAAATGGCTGCTGGTTTTGATGTGCTATTTGTTGTGATGCCACTGATGCGAAGCCAACCATTTGCGGGGAAGGCCGGCTGGAAGGTTGGGTGGGCTCTTGCCTTGCAAGCCACACAAGGGGTATCGTTCAGGTTATGTTCAGGGTATCGTTCTGGGTCCACATAGGATACGCATTTTTGACTTTCGCACCGCGCATGCATCTCGGGGTCCGTGCTTCACCTCACCTGCCCCTGGAGGTCTGCACTTGCAGAAGGCTGCAAAAACGAACCGCAGCACGCGATAAGTGCATGCATCTCCGGGTCCGTTCTTCACCTGTCCCCGGAGGTGTGCACTTGCAGAAGGCTACAAAAGCGAACCGCTGCGCGCAGGTATAAGTGCATGTCTCGGGTTCCGTTCTTCACCTGTCTCCGGAGGTGTGCACTTGCAGAAGGCTGCAAATACCAACAGCAGCACGCGGGTTAAGTACATGCATCTCGGGGTCCGTTCTTCACCTGTCCCCGTAGGTGTGCACTTGCAGAAGGCTGCAAAAACGAACCGCAGCACGCAGGTATAAGATCATGCATCTCAGGGCACCTGTCCCCGGAGATGTGCACTGGCGGAAGGCTGCAAAAACGAGCCGCNGCTGCAAAAACGAACCGCAGCACGCAGGTATAAGATCATGCATCTCAGGGCACCTGTCCCCGGAGATGTGCACTGGCGGAAGGCTGCAAAAACGAGCCGCAGCACGCAGGTATAAGTGCATGCATGTCGAGGTCCGTTCCTCACCTGTCCCCGGAGGTGTGCACTTGCGGAAGGCTGCGAAAACGAACCGCAGCACGAAGGTGTAAGATCATGCATTTCAGAGTCCGTTCTTCACCTGTCCCCGGAGGTGTGCACTTGCGGAAGGCTGCAAAAACGAACCGCAGCGCGCAGGTATAAGTGCATGCATCCCGAGGTCCGTTCTTCACCTGTCCCCGGAGGTGTGCACTTGCGGAAGGCTGCAAAAACGAACCGCAGCGCGCAGGTATAAGTGCATGCATCCCGAGGTCCGTTCTTCACCTGTCCCCGGAGGTGTGCACTTGCAGAAGGCTGCAAGAACGAACCGCAGCACGCAGGCATAAGTGCATGCATCACGGGGTCCGTTCTTCACCTGTCCCCGGAGGTNAAAAACGAACCGCAGCACGTAGGTATAAGTGCATGCATCCCGAGGTCCGTTCTTCACCTGTCCCCGGAGGTGTGCACTTGCAGAAGGCTGCAAAAACGAACCGCTGCACGCAGGCATAAGTGCATGCATCCCGAGGTCCGTTCTTCACCTGTCCCCGGAGGTGTGCACTTGCAGAAGGCTGCAAAAACGAACCGCAGCGCGCAGGTATAAGTGCATGCATCCCGAGGTCCGTTCTTCACCTGTCCCCGGAGGTGTGCACTTGTAGAAGGCTGCAAAAACGAACCGCAGCACGAAGGTGTAAGATCATGCATTTCAGAGTCCGTTCTTCACCTGTCCCCGGAGGTGTGCACTTGCAGAAGGCTGCAAAAACGAACCGCAGCACGAAGGTGTAAGATCATGCATTTCAGAGTCCGTTCTTCACCTGTCCCCGGAGGTGTGCACTTGCAGAAGGCTGCAAAAACGAACAGCAGCACTCGGGCTTTCACATGAGTTGTTCACTCTTGGGGGATGGTGTGCGGGGGGTGTGCCCTTGCGGGAACGGCAAATGCAAGGACTTTGCAGCGACCCCAGTCGCGCGTGTGCAGATGGGGGAAGCATCAAAAACGCGAAATGCAACGACTAAAGCGCGTAGGAGTATCTAAATTTCTCTAATATTGAGGTATGAACAAAAACTAAAGATAAATATGTAGAAATAGAATATGTGAAAAATGATTTTATGGGTGAGATTTCTATTTAATTCTCATAAATATTTTGAAATTCTAATATGCTCTAATAAAGCGGTGCCCTGCTGTCCTTGCCCCCCTATAATTTGGTCTTTTTCCGGCGTTTCTTCGTGAAAATCTCTTGCATGGTTGTCTCGCTTGACTAAAATCTTGGATATTTTAGTGTCGCAATCTCCCGGTTTAGGAAATCTCGTGTTATTAAATTCTTCTAAATTTTGATAGCTTTAGGGGGTATTCCCACCGTAAAAATTCTACAAATTTTTATCGGAGGCTCCAGTGGTGTGCTTGCTGAATGAAACCAATCAGGGTTCGTGTCTAATTCGTGCCCGGGTTCGTGTCCGCTTCGTTTGGTTAGTGTCTGGGTTCGTGTCGGCGTTTGGGTTCACGTCCGGTTCGTGTCTGGTTCGTGTCCGGGTTCGTGTCCGGTTCTTGTTTGGGTTCGTGTCCGGCTCGTGTTCGATTTGGTCCAGACTCGCGGCTGGTTCTTGTTTGGGTACGTATCTGGCTCGTATCTGGTTCGTGTCTGACTCGTGTCTGTTTTGTATTTGGCTCATATCTATTTCGGATCTGATTCAGGTCTGGGTTCGTATCTGAATTTTGTTTATATTCGAATATATTTGAATTTGATTTGAGGTTAGATTTATATTTAGAATTATATTTGAGAAATATGATATCGTTCGGATTGCCGTCGTAAGAATCCGAGAAGAAATATGTCGATTGTATTCTAATTAGTCTCTTATAAGAAGTGCGTGTTGTTAAATAATCTTAGAAGGTCCGTGGAATTATCCGGTCATATAGTATTTTGCATAAGGCGTCTTCTAATTATATGATATTATGTTACTTAATGGATCGTATTATTGAATTATAATAGGGAAATTTCTTAAAATAGAACGATTAATTATTTAATCTTTGATTTTCTTTTTGCAATCTTATGATTCGAAATAAGTATATATGGAAATTTTTAAAATAGAAAGATACGAGAAATGGCCTATTCTATCGGATCTTCTTTCTATAATCGTCGAAAGAAAAATAAGATATTTGTGGGGGAATGGGAAGCATAATTATATTAATGGATCAAATTGATGATTAGGTCTATTTAATCTTTTATTATGGCTTGTTAGTATAGAATTATAGAATGAATACTTAAAGATTAGTAATTTATATTGCGCTTCTATAGAAATTAAAAATTA
>BGNK01002734.1:69827-92948 GCA_003297005.1 Symbiodinium sp. clade A Y106
GCGTTGTGCTACTTGAGGACCACTACCTGCGGTAGGCGAAGGGTACCTTAGCCAGCTGGGCGGCGGTTGTAGCTATCTTCGTGAAGTCATGTGTTGTTCAGATGCCATGTCGCCAGCCCACATCTTCCGCCTCCCCTTCTGCTTGGAATCAGCTTGGCTCGAGAGTAAAGTCCTTGGAGTTGAACCGGCCAGCGGGACAGCCCACACAAGCCTGCAATCTTTATGAAGAGGGACGGCAGACAGTTCTGCTGCGATGGAGTGGCTGCATGATGAACTTGAAGGTAACGGGAAGCATGAGGATAACAATTCCCTAGCCTCCCGCCGGGGATTCCGACGTGTGAGTAAGCTCAATAATGCAACTTAGCCCGGTCTGACGGAGAGACAAAGCTCAAGCAAAAGGACACTCCAAAAAGTGCAATTCCGTCCACACCATCGGAAAGGAAAGCCTCTTCCTCTACAGCGCCGAGAATAGGGCTCCACGTGCCGGGTGCGCACTTTTGGCAAACCTTCCTGACAAACAGGTGACGGATACACCAAACAAGAATTCGGAACAGCTGGCAAATTGGGGGTTCAGCTCTGGCCTCCCTTGCTACGCTCTCACACCCGTTGAGAGATAGCTACAGCTGTGAATGTCCTGAGTCTCGGCCGTGACTTGACCCTTCCAGGTCGAGCTTACGAGAAGGTTCCGACCACGCAACGCCACGCGGGGTCTCTGCTTGACATTGCTTGGTGCAGTTTAGTTCTGCCTGCCGTTCTGTTGGCAGCTCTTCGACTTCGGGCTGTAAAGCCGGCGGATTTTCCAGTGCGATTTCCGTGTCGCCGGAAATGCTCGCTTGGTTCAAACAATCTCATCTCTCCCTGTCTTGTCTTCCACTGGGAGAACAAACGGCAGTGTGGTAGTGTGCCTCGCTGCAGTAGAGACGAACTCGATACATGGTGTAGTGTAGTGTCAAGTGGGCATAGCAGCCAAGCACTTTGACACATGGACGGTGAATGACACCGCAGCAACAACATGCAACAACCCTCAGCCCTAAACCGGTCTAGAAGGGGATCACGGCATATGCCAGGGAGCGAGGTGCTGACTGTGCTGCAGACAAGCCCTGGAACAGATTTTGTGTTGCATCCCGGTCTCCATCTGGCCTGAACCCCAAATAAACTCCCGAAGCCTAAACGCCACAGAAATGATAAGTCGCATCTCGAGCACTTTGCTTCTTGCCAGTTTCCTTGCGACTTTCTTCGACTGAGGCTCGTAGAGGATGCGCCCTCCTCGGAACTCCAGGTGCCCGCAGGGCAGAAGTTGCAGTCGAAGATAGAGGAGGCTGCCGTCCTGGTCGGCAATGTTGAGACTTTTTTCCCTCCTACATAGCAAGGACGCTTTACATAAGCATAAGGTTGAGATATGAAGCTTAGCGTTTAGTGCTGGGGCCTGGGCTAGTTTGAGCGAGTGTGGGGTTTCGATTGGAAAAAATTGAGACTTCGCAATGCATCCTTGGCTCACTTCTGTCTTGTCCTCTTGGATGACAGCAACGACTGCAATAATGAGTGACGTATAGTAGTGGTACAATCGTAGGTCACACCTTCACATGCGTCCTGTTGCTCCACCTCCCCTTCGGGCATGGTTGGCAAGCCTGAGCAGCGCGGCCGATAGGACTGACACCAAAAGCAAGTGGATGATTGTTGCCTCTCGCCTGGCTGGGACATTCCTGTTCTTCAGCTGGGATCTTGCTTGCCAGAAGTCGTGTTAGTAGGCCGGGCCTGGCATTTTCGTAAGCTTCCTAAGCCCTACCTGTGCCCTAGCAAATCCTACCTTTCTTGAGGAGACACCGAGGAAAGGCACATCAAGACACCATAATCAGGAACGCTCGAAGTTTCAAGCCCTCTTGAGCTACTGTAGGTGCCTTTTTAATTGGAATAGGCTTTGGGGGAATAGTATACTATACTTATAATAAAGAACCCCCAAAACCCTATTCTAATTATTAAGGCCCCTACAGTACAGAAGACCGACCTTTTCTACACGGCTGGCCTCCGGGGAGATGGCTCCCTCCTGGCTGCTCCAGGTACCCATAGAGCACTTGTGGCACGCCTTCCACGATAGTGACCCTGGGGTTTAGAGTAGGGTTTCGGGTTTAAGGCCCCACTTGAAACCGAAGACGAACCTCCATGAAGCTCCCCTAAGCCCGAAAGCGTATAACAGTAAGATTTATGACCCTTTGGTTACAGTTGTTAAAAAAGTTAAAGGTCATCTGAGAAGGGCCGCAGCAGGCAGCCTGTTGTTACATGTACTATCCGGTTTACTACTACTAGTACTGCCAATAGAACCAGCAGCCGCAGCAGCGGCAGCGGCCGCAGCGGAGCAGGAGCAGGAGCCAGAGCAGGAGGAGGAGGAGGAGGAGGAGGGAGGCGGGAGGAGGGAGGGGTGAGGAGTGATGGGTGAGGAGTTATGAGTTAGTAGGTAGTAGTTGGTAACTAGGAGTACTAGTACTAGTACTGGTACCAGTACTAGTACTCGCAGTCGTAGTAGTGGTAATACTACTACTACTACTACTACTACCACCACCAGACCACTACTGCTCTCTTCTAGAAGATTCGTGTGTCCGGGATGCCGCAGGTAGCCCTGCGACGTCAGGACCTTGACGGAGAGAGGGTTCTACTAGCCCAAAGTTAATATCACTCCAAATCAAAAGCCATGAACCTGTGAAAGCCTTCAGGAAACCCTACTCAACCCCTTATAGAACTTTATATTGAAACAAACCTCTTAACAATAACCCTTGAGCCCTAAAGCCATAGCTTCCCGAGCCCTTTCGAAGTGAAGTTGTTGCGGATGGCTGCAGACCTCGGCCCTTTTGGCTCCGCGCATGTCGCTCCACGTGCCAGCTGTACCTCAGAAAAAGGACGATCATCATAATGCGGATAAAGAATGGTAATAACACCACTCGTAGAAGTCATAGTACGACCAGCAAGAATAGATATTATAGTAATCAGAACGTCAGGAGCAATGCATAATAGTAATAATAGTAATTAATACCGAGTGAAAACGGACGAAGACTGTGTTTCCTGGGGTTAACGGTTTAGGGAGTGAGGGTTTGGGGTTGCGAGACTGATCGACGCAGTACAGGAAGGAGTTGGAAATGGGGTCTCATGGCAGCCTACAGACGTGCAGCTGGGCCACATCTCTGGCAGAGCTTCTCCCCTTCAGGGCTGTACGTTCCCTCAGGACAGATCATGCACGGGCTCCCACGCACCTCAGGCTTCAAGGCGAGCAGTGAGGCTTAAATCACTTCTAGACTCTAGACGTCTGCCCTACTTGACCGTTAAGATCACACTCGGGGTGCGCATGGTGGACTGAAGCCATGGAGAACAACGACAAAGACACAAGTTATCGACAACAGTGATCATTGCCATCATGAGGACAAAAGATTGGATTCTGCACTGCTGTCGGAACAAAAGCAATGACATCAAACTGCTGCTGCGAGGCCACGAACCAAGAGTTTAGCGAGATAATAACAAGGACATTCACAATCATCAGAAGCAGCATGGCTATGATGATAACACAACTTCCATGCTACTGCCAATGCCACTGACACAACGACAACTAGTGACAATAGAATGTAATGTGCGAGAATTCTGAAAGCATGACAGTGGTCCGAATAAAAGTGAATAGCAGAGATATTGAGAAACGTAAATATTTAGATGGGGTTTAGACTTTACGATAGCTGATGTTTTCTATGCCACTTCTCGCACATCGGAGAGATCCAGATTCAAAAAGCATTTGGGGTTTAGCCGCTGGTTGATACAGGACCGAGGGTCTTGGGAGTTTACGGTAGCCAGTGTCGCTATGTCTTGGCGCGATGGTGGGTGCTGTCACTTTCCCCGCCGAATGTGTCCTAAACTACGGGCTGTTCTAAAGATATATATATATATATACATATATATACACATATGTATATACATTGACATACATACAGATACATAGATACATACATACATACATTCATTCATTCATGCACACATACATACATACATACACCCTGCCCAAACTCGAAACCTGTGCAGCACAACCATCCTCAAAGCTCTCAAGAGCAGTCGTGGCGCAGGCCGGCCAAACCCTGCAGGACATCCTGAGCCGCTCTATACGAATGCATGCAAACACACATCCTTTATATGTGTGTATGTATGCACGTATGTATTGCATGTATGTACTTACGCATGTAGTGTATGCGTGTATGTATGTATGTATGTATGTCTGTATCTATGCACGCATGTATGTATGAATGTACGTATGTACTTATGTAAGCTTATATATATATATGCGTGTGCGTGTGAGTTGACAAATAAGTATGCCATGCATATCTGCGCATACGTACCTGTATATACCCCGCATATGTCGAAATAAGTACGACAGAAAAGATGTATGTATGTATGTATGTATGTCGGCATGTTGGTATAAATACCAAAGGAGCTGCTTGAAGATTTGCGATGACAGTTTTGCACTCAACTGGCAGGGCCATCCAAGGTGCTTCAGATCTATCTTGCAGACTTTGCAGCCTTTCTGGAGTGAGAGACCCACTATGCATGCATGCATGCATGTACTTACGCATGTAATGTATGTATGTATGCATGCTTATATATACGTATGTGCGCGTGAGTTCATAAACAAGTATGCCTGTGCATATGTACCTGTGTATAACCCATATATTATGTCGAAATAAGTACGAAAGAAAAGATATATACATTTGTGCATGCATGCGTATATATCAGCATGTATAAATACCAAAGGCGCAGATTGAAGATTTGCGAGGGGAGTGCCTAGACAGTTCTGCACTCAACTGGCAAGGCCATCCAAGGTGCTTCGGATCTTGCAGACTTTGCAGCCTTTCTGGAGTGAGGAGCCCTGCGAAACCTTTCTTGCGATTAGCAAACTGAAGGCCCAGAAAACGGCTGACGTACCGTTGCTGATATAAATCCTGCAAACTATGGGACTTATGGCATATTCCTTATTATGGGTAATGCAGGATTTATATCATCAACCGTATCTCCGGTCCTTCCGATACCTCTGCGGCCGCGGGAAGCAAGGCCAGGAGCAACAGAACAGCGGCCATGGGGCTCCTGGAGGCTGCGGAGTTTCCAAGGCTCGGCTTTCACCTCAGAAAATCTTAACATATATGTAGACGAGTGGTCGAATAATAATAATAATAAATATATATATATATATATATGTTAATAGACTGTATATAAGATTAGACATTACGTATGTGTTATATTGTATGTTATATTGCGGAGATTCCATCCGTCCGACGCGCCTTACTGCCACAGCTGCTGCCGCAACACCAGCTTCGCAAATGGGTCAGCAGAACAAAGGCCGTGCGGCGAAGTTCGGAACTTGATCTCACATCATGGTGAATTCTACCAGTTGAAAGTTGCAAACTCGAACAATCGATAGCAAAGCCACTTCCAGGCAGTGAACCCACGGCTTTGCCGCCATGCAAAGACAACCGGGGCCCATCCCCTTGCATTACCAGTCCCTTGAAAAGGAACACTATGGTGCCCGAATAGACCTGCAGTGGTCCCAGGTGAGAACTTGTGCTGTAAAGGAATGCCTTACCTAGGATGACACGCTCCGTTCTTGAAGGGAGCCGAGTACAGCCTGCGTGTAACACTGGTGCAATGTATGTTTCTTCAACTATCAGGGCATTCAAGCCATCCCTGAAAGGAGAGTTCAGTCGTGGCTGCAGGGTTTCGGGTCAAAAAGCGTCCAAATGATTCCGGAAAGAAACTCGAGATGTGCATTGATTTTTTACTCCGCCGATGCCAGAGTCTTCGACACCAGGCTCTGTATCACTGTATAGATCTTGAGGAAACGCATTTCTGAGACTGCTGTGGGACCTGACGGTGCCGCGCCTACTACTAGGGCTTGTAGTATGGAGTTTAGGGGACTCCGGTCCTAGTCTGACGCCAAACTGGAAATCAGAAGTAGTGGAATAAACAGGTCTCGCAGGTCTCATCTTGTGATATGGGGTTTCCGAAAATAGGGGACCCCAATGTAGTACCCTAAATGGTAGGATCCTTATTATAAGGACTCCAAAATAAGGTACCCCTAATTTTCGGAAACTCCCATATGGTCAATGCCAGATGAGCCAGTGGGATCCCAATCCACATGGCAGACTTGGGCAGGCTTGCTGCTACAAAGCATGGATCATCGACCCCGAATCGGACATCCTAAAACCTGAACTCCAAACTTCGAGATGTAGCAGCAACGCGCAGCATTCAAGGAGGCCGCATAGGATTACGCTCAAGCTGAAGATGTCATTCCCGGCAGGTAACCAAAGTAGCGATGTGACCAGAATAGCCGGACATCTGCAACCCCTGCGACTCCTTGTAGTGTTACAGGGAAAGGTATCGAGAAGAGTCCGATCTGCACATGGCAGAAGTTGGAGGAGCAGCTTTATCCGAAAGCCTAAAGCAAACTGTCGGGTACCCCTTCACACATACGGGCATATTCCATATTTACGGCATCTACTATGATTCCGTGCCAAGCGAGACTTTCCCAGAAACACCATGCGAGGTGTCCTGAGACCTTAGGAAGATATAGGGGGCTCGTATAAAGCTATGGACATATGGGCGATTGAGGTTTCGAGGGTGTCAGCTGCTTTGCAGGATCTTGCCAAAGGCCTGTCGACACGCTGGCATGCGATTCAGGATGCTTGGAAGGGAGCCCAGCCTCTATGACACTCTTTGACTCCTTAACACCCTATATCAAGCTTGGCACCCAAAATCCCTGAACCCTAGGCCCTATTTAAAGGCATTTCAAGGTCCCCTTCTTCGTGAAACCCCCTGCTGTGCCTCGCCCATTTCAGAGCCCATCTTCTCAGGCTGGGTCTTGGTAGTTGTTTCGTGTTTTTGGTCGAGGTTTCTTCAAGGGTTAAGGGCAGTTAAGGGTTTGAGGATTTGAGGGTTTCGGCACTAGCTTCACAGGTTTAGGGTTTAGTGTTTCGATGAGTACCTGACAGACCCAAGAAATGGGGCGAGCACTGCACGTCATCTCCCCTGCGGGAGCTTCTGTTGGCCGGGTTCCCACTGCCAGGCACCGTTCAGCCGGCGGCAGAGGAGGAGGTCGTTGGGCATCACCGTCACGCGCTTGCAGTGTACTGCACAGACATTCATGTCCTCAAAAAGTCCCACAAGCATGGCTTCGCAGGCCTCTTGCAGCGCCAGGAGTCCCTGAGTGTCCATGCGATACCTCTTCGGAGGCTCCCAGTCATCCACAGGTTCCTGCAGCTCTGGTACAGCTCGACGGCGCTCCGCTCGTCCTTGCTGCCACTCCTCGTACCTTTCGCTGGACATTGCATCGCAGATGTCGCGCACCACCCGCTGGAACCGGAGCTTCGGTATCTGCAAGCTGTGAGTCTGCTGGTAGTGCCGGATCTGGATCAAAGCCGACTCGGACTGGCTAAGCTGCCTGAAAGCTCTGCCTTGCTCCTCACAGCTCTTCCTTTCTCGCTCTTTAGCTTCATCGAGCTGCTCCTTCAGCGTGCCAGGCTCCTTTCTTCGTCTAAGCTTCGAGTGAGATGACGGCCCTGGGGTTTCTTCCTCTGGAGCTTCAGCTGCAGCTTTGCGCTTCGATCGGACCATCCGCCGAGATGCGCGTTGGAGCGCCAGGGATGGCTGTCTATCAAGATGCAGGGTTCAGACTTGCTGTCTATGAAGAATGAAGCTTTAGGACCTAGGAGTGGTTCCCGTGAAGGTTTATTGAGGCTGAGGCTTTAATGTCGGTGTGCTGTCACGATCTCCGGCATTCAACAATCATGTGGATCAGCGGTCTTGGTCGTCTGTGCAATTTGCTTTGCCCATTGTGTGTCGGAGGTTGCTTAAACGACAGCCGTGACAAACCTGTGCTAACACATCTACGCTGTAGATGTCACTTGGGAACGGCAGTCCGTGCTTCTGTATTGGCATACATCGCAAGTGAATTTCCCTACGACCAGAATGCTGCATCTCCTGGAACCAAAATCGCGAGGAGAGATCGATGGAAGTTCGCGAGATTTCTGGTTTCCTTTCAATTATTAAAACATCATGAACTGAACACATAAGCATGAGACTGCCTGGATCCCCCTCGCTCCTGTTTGCTCCTTCTCGGGAAAAGGGGAACGAGGCGAAGGGGACCCTACGCTACGCGCTGCACTGTAGCCAAAAATCGCTGCACCATGCACGCCCTGTCGGGAAAGGATTCAGATTAATCGGAGACTGGGTCTCGGGTCCAGTGGGCAGCAAATCTTGCATTCGACTCCAGTATTTTCTTCTTCGCTGATGTCCAGCGTGCCAGGCTATAGCTGTTGATTCCGCGCACGATGCTGGCACCCAGCAACCCTGTCTGGATCACAGGGCGAATGCCTCGCTTGAAGATTCTCTGTACAGCCGCCCAGTGTGTCTCTCTCTTCTTATGACCACTCATAACATCAAGAAGGACCATACCTACTATACTATACGATACTACTATACCATACTATACGACACTTTCCTATGCTATACCATACTATACTAAATATACTATACTATACTATAGAGATGGTACGGAGAACCTCCAAGTTCTGTTTGTCACTGATGCAGCCCCGGCACCGGCCGGGCGCCCGGCCGCAAAGCCCCCAGCCCAACTGGGTTATGTGGATGGCGATGAACCGAAGTTCGGTACATAGTACATATTAGTAGATATGGGTATATAGTATATATAGTTTAGATAGTATAGAGATACATATTGGGTTTCAGGCTCCCGCACAGCCTTTGTGGTCTAGATTTCAGGGCTTGTCTTGTGTACATGGGCCGCAACGTGACGCGTGCGAGCCGCCTGGCTGCAGGCGACCCGGGAAAAGCGCCGAGAAGCGCTCACAAATATTTTTTCTGTACCACTTGAAGGCTCTTTACGGGTCCTATATCCTAAACCCTCTTTTGAACCTAGCTTCATTGTCAGCTGATAGCCTAAGCCCGGGGTTCTCTTCGAGGTCCCGGCAACTGGCGGAGCAGTTTCGAGGCATCAGACGCCAGCTGCCCTCACATCGCGCGAGCACTTCCTGAACCAATTGTCCGACTGCTCAAGCAAAGCCAAGACAGTCTTCCGCGCTTCTAGGATCAACTTAAGGCAGCATCGGATGCACTTGTTCGGTAGACTTCGGATTTGGGACTCCCTAAGCCCTAAGCTCTCTAGAAAGACAGGGTGCCTGCCCGCAGGAGCCGCGCACACTTCAGAGCCCCAGCTCCGAGAGCGCAGCCGCGGCGCCTTTTTGAACTTGAGGGCTTCTTTTGCAGGGTTTGAGGGGAGCTTTCGGCTGGGGTTTTGGGTATGGGGCTTCAGGCTTTTTTCGCCTCCGGGTTTAAGGTTTAGGGCTTTTTGGGGGGGGGCTTAGGGTTTCGACCCGGTGGGTTTCAGGCTTGTGGGATTCGGCACTCAGAACTCGGACAATCCAGGCGAATCACACGTCTGTTGAACGGCTTGGTAAGGGGCTTTTGCTTGCTTCTCTCTTTAAACATGACTTCAACCACCACTCCTGCACTCTTGAGATCATGAGCGAAATCTCGGCGAAAGGCTAGTTCCATATTACTGAAGTATAAAGCATATATGAGTAGCGGAGCCAGGAGACCACGAGAGAAGAGAGGTTCTTGATACGACTGATGCGCAGTGTTAAAACCCCATCTGTTTGGTGACGTGACATGGAGGTTTGCGAAAATAAGGGACCCTAATGTAGCACTGTAAATAGTAGGATCCTTATTACAAGGACCCCAAAATAAGGCACCCCTAGTTTTCGGAGTGGAAAACAACTCGCGAGAGCGGCCTTCTGGAGGAAGCTCTGAGGCATCCTGCACGTTCGACGCAACACATCCAAAATCTGTACTAAATAATACCTTAGTCCAAAAATACGCATTAGTTTCCCTCCCGCTCTGCCGAGAAATAAGTAAATCTATTCCAATACTAGATTATACCGCTTGACCTTACATTGTTTCCACACTATCCTATTTTTGTATTTATCTTGTACTATGGTTTATTGTAATTTACTGTACGTATATTATACCATATTACAGTATGTTATATTATGCTACATAGGGCCGTGCTACAGTATATGTTTTGCATAAATCATTATGTTACAACATAGTATATACCTCATATTGGATTGTATCATATGATGTAGTAATATACTTTTCTGCCACTCGCACTCGTAGTGATATACTTACAATGATACGATATTGTGTTACAATATTACCGCATACTACATTGCATGAAGTACTGTTCTATCGTTCAGTATCCCATCCCGTTAAAACCTATTCTGATCTACTACGTTACATTATGTTGTATCATATCTTATTATAACCTACTGTTGCAAAGACGCGGCTTTATGTTATGTTTTATTATACTACGTTCTAGTCTACTCTTTTCTGCTCCATTCCGGTATGTTCTGCAATGATACACTACATTTCTTGCTGGGAAACCAAGCACAGAAGGCACAAGGAGAGTGACATAGCATCCTGTGCGGCGACCTGCCCATCCCATCCCGCCTCCTTCTTGGCCGGCAAACCCCTGGCCACTGGCTGAACAGGTGGTGCGCTATGTGCTCTGCATGCATGCGTGCATTTATGTATGTAGGTATGTAAGTATGTATGTACGTATGTATGTATGTGCCTCAGCGGTAGCGAAAAACCACGATGAAGCAGCGACGAGTATGCACACATTGATAGCTATATGATACGTGTAAGCTTTTCGTAGCGGTTAGAACTGTTCGATCATGACAAACAAAGACAAAGGATACTAGTACTAGGTACGGCAATTCCATGCAGTAGCACAAGAGTTTTATCTGGTACTAAGAATAGGAGTGGCTACACAATCATGCTGGACAACGGTGATAAGCATCATCCCGTTGAGAAGCTGAAATCTGTGATGCTAGCAACGAAAGTGACTGTAGCAAGGATGCAGGAGGCCCCTGTTGCAAGAATGAAGGATGATTCGGAGATTCAGCGCACAAAGGATGTTGAAATGGCCAATGGAAATCATACTTTTTCGCCAGGCTTCCTGGAAAGTCGGTGATTCACCTCTGCCTCGGGCTTGCTTCGGCTGTCATGCTTCAGACTGGCCTACGAACACTAACACACTCAGTCAGCAGAGGCCTCATCGTTGCATCTCCCACCTTGGAACAGGTCTGTTAGAAAAGGGTCTTGGGGTATATTTTCGTGTAGTTTTCCTTCTGTGCGAACTATAATTTGGGATTGTGCATTACTCAAGCCATTCCAAACCTCGATGCTTTTTCCGGGGATGTCGAAACAGAAGCTTTTCGGTCCGGGCAGCCCCATAGCCCTAACAGCCCTGAACGAGGTCTCTCTGAAGTGCCTAACCTCTAAACCCCAAACCCAGAACGCTAAAATCCCCCAAACCAAAGTTTGGGGCGGAAACCTGAGCACCGACGGGTGAGATCTGAGTGCAGAGCTTTGGCCTTCTTTGCGGCTTTCTGCGACTTCGCGTTGGACTCAGCACACTGAAGGATTCTTGCTAGTATGCTGCATTCTGTCGTATATGATATACGACACATGGCACATATTATTTTGCATTGTGAATTGTGTCTTCTATACCACATATTTATACATTACATGCTGTGCTATACATATATGTATACACATTACACGTGCAATATTGCATAGTATATATTGCACTATATATTCTACAGTATTACTTTGAATCATACCAGGTGGTGACACATCTATGTTGTTCAGCATGAAGTGTACAGTACATATGATACATTCTGGGATGTCTGTTATATATATATATATATATACATGCATGAGAGAGAGAGAGAGGCAGAGAGACAGAGAGAGAGACAGAGACAGACCGAAAGAAAGACATATACCATTGTATCCTGCAGCTCTTGCTAGTGCATTACTAGGGCCTCACAGTACAGTAGCAGCTTTCCAACCGCGGCTGCGTGATGCGTAGGCCCGCCACTGGCTCGGATTTGGGGCCCATGGCCGGCGATGGCACCGGTTTCACCTGCAGCCGTCCGAGCTCTCTGCATAACGCTCCGTCCAGCTACCTGGGAACTTGGAAGTATCTCTGCTCAGTACAAATAGGTTGCGCTGGGATATGGGCAAAGCTCCGGTGAAGTCTTGGCATGTTGGTGTGCGTTGAAGGGACAGCAGCAATGCAAAACGACTCGCATGCTAGGCCTTGGGGGAGGTCTCTGCAGCTGCTTTGGCGGCCTGCATAACCTGCAGCGAGGCGGAGCCACAGCTGAGAATGAATAGCTTCTTGAAAGACGATTCGATGGACGACTTGGACGAAGCGGGCTGTCTAAACCGAAGAGACAAGTCGCTGTCCGTTCAAGCTGCTACGGTAAGGTGCTCCGAAACGGCAGGCTGGGGCCCAGGAGGTAGGTACTAGAAAGCTTTCAACTCTACTGCCTGCAGCATTGACGCGGGATATTGCAGCGAAGTCCACGGTATGGGTGGAAACGTAACAGAAGCTCAGAATGAGGACCGACAGCCTCCGAGCACACCACACTCCCAGGCCAGCCTCAGCTGACCGCCTGGTTACAGTAGCAATCTCAGTCGTGGTATAGCCATACCACGATGAAATTTCGGTCCCATATAAGACCTCTGCTCGCATCTCCCGGTGCAAGGTAGCTCAAGAAACATCCGAACCTACACTTCTACCCTTCCCATCCCTTCCCGAGGAGCCTCCTTAGGCATCTGCACGGTCCTGGGTCTGTGGCAATGCAGCGCATGCAGGAGGCATCTACAGCTATCATCATCTACATGACGAAGTGGTGTGGTACAATAGTCCTCCAGCATAGCACATAGGATAATGAGCGATCCAGAAAAGTCAAGGCAAGCAGCTGTTCCTAGAGAGGCTGTCGTCCAAGGCTGCAAAATCCGGGAGCCTGGCACTGTGAAGCGCCCTTGCCGCACCTGCTTCACACGATTGAGGAATTATTTGAAAGCTCTTGCGGTCCAGGGGCTTGAGGTTCAGGCTCCAAAGGCTGAGGGTTTCGGGCCAACTTCCGAACCTATGACAAGAAACTCACCGCCCGAATACATTGAGGGTGTACAGCCTCAACAATACGCTCACTCTGTGCTACCATTCCACCCTTCCGAATGTGAAACTCATAATATACATTACTTTCACTTTCCATTGCCCGGGGCGATCAGAGCACCGCCGCCGATGTACCTGACTGCGTCCTTCTTTTGGAGTCTGTCTGTGGCTGAAAGCCTAGGTCGGCCTGCCACTTAGGGAACCAGGGCGCGCTTTTTACATATACCTCTATACGGTATACGCGACTCAGTCAGGGGCCGGAAGACGGCGACGCAGCTCTTCCAGCGGCTTCTTCATGTCCAAATCCTGGAGAGACAAAGTGGCTGTGGTTAATATAGGGGCATTCATAACTTTTATTTGGAATAGGGTCTCGGGGTATGTTATGGCAAATTCTGTATTCGGGGACTCTTTTTCTTGGACTTGTAGCTTGAAGAAGTCATACTTGTACACGCCAAATGCCATATCACGAGACATAAGCGCGGGGGTCTCCATTAGAATCGGGTTTTGTGGACATTAAGGCCCCTCTATCCCTAAATCCCTTCTAAAACCCTTATAATATTCCTTTCAAGGAACCGTGGCAATTATAAAGACCCCGACATTATAGACTATTAGACCCTCCAGGAAATCGCGGGGACTTGCAGGGCCTTCTCGGCGGAGCCCAGCACGCGAGCCTTGCGAGGCCGTCTGGAACAACCCAGCGTCGCTAGCTCCGAAGCTTCCTGAGTAACCCCTTAATGCTCGAGACTGGTACGCCCATACTGTAATAATAAGGGTTTCGGGTTTAGGGTTAATAACACGGGTACCCTTTGTCCTAATATTCAGGTGTAATAAGGAGACCCGGAACAGGTGACTTTGCAGGCATTTGGTCAACTTTGCTTATAGCTAATCAGCATCTAGACGTGGCGCAATCCAGGAAGCAAGAACGGCTCCCTGCCCTTTCTTTTCCCGGCACAGCTCCCACCTTCATTCGTGCAAAGCTGTTACAAGTTGAAGTTGCCAGGCTCATTGCCACGAACTGCTAGACTCTTAGACCATCTCTGGAGGTGGTGTTGCCTTCCGCTTAGCTCGGCCTTTGGCCAGTTTGAGCCGCTTCGATCGCAGCCGAGGCTCTTTGGCCTGTGAGGCGCAGGTCGGTCTAAAGCACTTCTTTTGCATCGCTGCCGCTTTTGGACGCACGTATGTGACGCACAGGTCGTCATTAGGCGTGTCAGAGACGTCGCCAGCAACCTCGAGCACCTCCTCCTCCTTCGTCTCCTCTTGCCCGGTTGTCCTCTCTTCTTCAATAACCGGGCCCAAAAAGGTTCAAACTTTTTGGAATAGACGAAGTATATAAAGCCAAAAAGTTTAAAGTTCTCCCATAAGACATCTGAGTGTCTCTGCCGCCGGTGCTGGCACCGCTTCCTGGGTTCTTGTTACGGGATTTTAAGTTACCATAATAGGGATCTATAGTAAATAATACGGTTTCCGTATTATGGTACCTTACAGTAAATCCCTTAGCAAGAGCCCAGCTTCGGCCTTCTTCCTCGCGACTCGCTGGCGCTTCGAAGTGACCGCGATGTCTTGGACCGGCTCCATCTCCGAGCCTGGCTGGGGAAACTCTACAACCAAAAGGAGTAAAAGGAAAATCTGGTTTTGGGGTATATTATACTAGAACTATAATTCTAATTATACTATGGAATCGGTATTGGGGGTATATTATACTATAGCTATAATAAGGAACCACCAAAATAGTATAGGCAATTATTACAGCTCTGGGCCAGGGCCTGCCATTTCTCTTGTCGACTAGAAGCCTACACAGCAGAATTCACTTGGCAGGGCGGTGTGTACATCTGCGCAAGAGCTTGCTGTATACGAGCTTGTGCCAGGTTTCCCTTTTCGGAGTCCGACTACCAAAGATTTCAGGAGATCTCTTAGCTCTAGCTCTTGCACACTTCACCCAAAGAGTCAGGAAGCCAGAGGCCACGCGTCAGCTGTCACTGTAAGCAACTGTCAACCGCACGCTTCGTGCCTTCACAGCCGTTCTGAGCTCCCTTCATCATCTTCAACCTGTCGTGGCAACCATGACTTGTAAGTGCGTTGATAGTTTCGCATGCCTGCCTGAGCGTGTACATTATCGTACATTCCTTGCCTTGCTGTGCGGTGACTTTTCTGAGCCGCCAAGAGCCTTTTAACCCCACCGAGTGCAATTCATCCAAGCTGAACGTCCCCGTCTTTGCTCTGCCAGGAGTGTCTGTCGCGCAGAAGAAGAGAGCTTTCTGACTCATGTCAAAGCCGACCGAACGAGTTCACTTGAAGGCAAGCCGCAGAACGAGAAGTAAATCCGTTAATCGCTGACACCACTCCTCAGCCTTCATGTAGCCCTCATGAATAGCAAAGGTTTGGGGGGTATCTTGCAGTACAATTTTAGCATGTATGGTTACGAAAGAGCCCCGACTAGTAACTATTCAGGCTGCTACTTTGGGCCATGTGGGGCTTCAGGCCGTGGTCAAGTAAAGACGCCTCATCTCGTTGATGCGGCTGAGATGGCGGTCCTGTAGATTGAACACGAAACCCTCTACAAGTGACGAAACGGTTAACGCGGTTACGGGGTTTCGACTTTATGAACCCTGTTGCAACTGACCAAAACCCACCCTCAACCCTTAGCCCTGAACCGTGGCCTCTTCCCTAAACCCATAGAGGTTTAGGGGTTCAGGGGTGATGGGAGAAGCATTCTTGAACTACTCGGACGAGGCATCGCTCCCCCGACTTTTTCACTAGGTGAGCACTCCAAAGTTCCACCATCTGGCTGGGGACTACGGCCATGATACTCTGGCCGTCTCGCCTTCTCTCTAACTCTTGCTCTCTCTCTTCTTCTGCTGGGCATAGGAGGCGTGCGAAGCCCCCCGGCCACATGGGCCCCCCATTTGTTATGGGGCTTTCGGCGAGGCGTGAAAAGAGTTCGATTTCCCCCGATACGGCAAAGGTTAGATATAAGCTGGCGGAGTCGGGTTTCTTCGAACTTGCAGGACACATGCACTGTAGGTGGTACTCTCTCTCTATCTCTCTCTTTCTTTTCCCAGGCTTGAGGGCCCACCCCCCGTGGGGAACTGCCGGTTGGAGGTAAGACCGGGTTAGCCGCAACAAGACTCTGACAGGCAACAGAAGGAAGACATAAGACATGTAACCATGCAGAAGGATCACAGACTGCCGAGCCTTCGGCCTTCGGGGATTGCAGATATTCTGCTCGGCCCGTGCTGCATTCAAGGAGCTCGTGATAGCTGTTCATGACATGTCATGTGCAATGTAGCACGGGTGTTACGCCTTAGACCGCCAATCAGCGGCACTTGTCACCCATGCTTTGGGGCGCCTTTGAGAGCGAGGCATGACAGAGGACAGTACACTACAGAGTCATCTAAGAGGGTCTTGAACACTTCAGAAGCAACAGCACTACAACGGTTGTCATATCACAAAACTCACGAGCATGGTGGTCCTTCTCTCTTGCTGTGCCTTCATCTGCTCTACTCTTACTACGTTAGATAAATACATAAAAATTGTAGCATATATATATATACACATAGATTTACTTATATATATGTGTATATATTATTAAACATATATAAACACATGCCTTATACATCTTTATACATATATATATATATATATATGGCTGCATACACATGCATATTACAGATTCTATCTACATCTATATACTATACTCAAGCTTTCAGAACACAGCTCTGACACAGTTCTAGCCAAGGCTCTGCCCTCTTGTCGTCCGTTGTAAGCCTCCCCGATTCGTCCTTCCATGAGCTTCCCAACGTAAGGGCGCGCGATCCTTAAGGGTTCCTTGAAAGGGATCTATAGGGCTTCCTTTAAGGGGTTTAGGATGAAGGGCGGGCCAACTTAACTTGTGATGTCCCTCTCGCATCAGCTCACCCAGACCTTCTGGCAACTGTGACGACATGAAAGCTCTCAAACGACATAGCCGGTCTGTAAGTAATCCAATTTCAGCTTGATTAGGAACTCCTGCAGGATCAACAGCCCCCGTCACGATCTTCCTAAACCTTCTGGGTGGCCCTTAACATCAAACCCAAGGCGGCCCGCTTCTCCAACCCTCCCTCATCCCACCTCCTTGAGATGCATCAGGAAATCGCCTGCCGACAGCTCCGAACGTGGCCGCCGGCGGTCCTTCCCGAAACGCCCGGGTTTGGGGGTTCAGGGACAAGCCGAGGGTTTGGAGCTTCGGCGCTCACTCTCGGACACTCCAGGCGAGGCATGTTCGTGCTGGTCTGTTCAGAGATGAGAACAGCAAGAGGAAACACAGTGGATTGCTTTCAATCCAAAATGCAACAAGTAACATCACTTCGGTGTGACAAGAAGGTGCTTGGCGAGTTGGAGTGCTGAGGATGCAGCTAGCATGCTCAACTGTGATCTCTGCAACTTCTCTGCAGTTGTTGCAACATGGCAGGGTCCCGCCACTTGTGCCCAAAGGGCATCACGGCAGCCCTCGTAGCGTTCATGAGGTCCTGGCATTCGCACTCACCAGCACGGCTCTGATAGAAAGGCCAGTAATATAGGGGCCGTAACACTTACAGTACGGTGCCTATACTATTTTGGGGGTTCCTTATTATAACTACAGCATAGTGGGCCCCAAAACCCTAGTCTAACTATTAAGGCCCCCATAGTAGGGGTCACAGCAGGACTTCGCCCTCCCAGCCACAACCGCAAAGCTCCGCGACTGGCCTTGGACTTGTACTGTAGGGCAGTCTCACAGCTCTCGAAACTACACAACTGCAGGATATTCAGAACACACATCATTCGCCTGCGCAAGAAAATTTCAGGGGGAAGAGTGATTAGAAGTAGAAGCAGCCCAAAACCCCAACCCCTAACCCCTAAACCCTAAAATCCCCAGAACCCTAAAATTCCCTAGCCCCTAACCCCTAAACCCCAACCCCTAAACCCTAGCCCCTAAACCCTAAAACTGGAAGCCGGTCCAGGAGGTTGCTCTCCTCCGGGCAAAGCTCGCGGAATCGGGCCTCCCGAGCATCGAGGGTCGAGGCATAATGTAGGGGTTCCTTATCATATTTATAGCAGAATGGGCCCCAAATAAACTACCTATACTATTTTGGGGGGCTCCTTATTCTAACTATAGTATAATGGGCCAAAAAACCCTATTCAAGGCCCCTATATTAACCCCTTCGTCGAACGTCGGGCTTCCAAGCATTTCAGGGTTTTGACACTCTTGGTACACTTCTCGACTTGTGCATGTCATCCTTGCGCATTTCAGGGTTGAGGGTTTGGGGGGTTAAGGGGCTGAAACTCTGGACTTGAATATGCGATTTATGGGAGTTTCCGAAAATAGGGGATCCAAATATAGTACCTTGAATAGTAGGGTCCTTATTATTTGGACCCCCCCCCCCCAGATAAGCTACCCCTATAGTTTTCGGAAACTACCATTTGGAAAAACGAAACGGGCTTCAACTTTGCAGGAGCACCTTGATCTGGTGGTGGGTGCGGTTCTTCAGCCCGAGGCTCATGACCCAGAACTCACATCTTCGGTGCTCCTCAAAAAACAGGGCTGCGGAGTAAGGATTTTTAGGGTTTAGCTTGTTGTTTTTGATGTTTCTGTTTTATTTTTTGCGGGCCCTTTTGCACTAGCCGAGTTAGCCTCTAGAATTCCTAGGGTTTAGGGGCAAAGGGTTTCGGCGTTCCAGGGCTGCGGAGTAAGTGCTTCTTGATTTGCGGGTGCCTGGTTAGTAGCGGTGGCAGATGCCGCAAGCATAGATCCTTGCGGCGATAAGGATAAGATATCAGTCCAAGCACCCGGAAACGCAAATCTTCCTGTTGCGAATTGGCTGATATCTGCCTCCTCCTATTTATCCGATGATCAGATCTTCCACCTCTGCCTCAGCCCTGCAACTCCCTTGCAGCTCCATGCAAGACCCACCTAGACCTTTCTCATGGGGACTACCGGCGTTCAGCTGTTCTGATGCCCAGGCTCCGCCACCCAATCGAGGATGACCTGTCCGGCAAGCACCCGATCATCCGGCTGCGATGATGTTAACGACACTTGCACGGAACTCGCCTTGCTTGCTGTATCGGAACCTGACTTTGCACCTTGCACCTCTTTGCAGCCTACGCCTGCAAAATGATGGCATGTTCTCTGTAAGTCCTGTATATGCCCTATGTCTGTTCTGTAAAGGCTTTTGCGGATTGTTGTTATCCTTTCCTGGACACGTAATTCTTGACTGAATACTTACAGACATACTACAGGGGCCCAAATAATTACGAATACTATTTTGGGGATTCCTGATTATGACTATGGTTTAATATACCCCCAAGCCCTATGCTGATTGCTAAGGCTCCTACGTTACCTCATCATGCATTCACATCAAGACTGGACGTTCCCGAGCCTGATCCTCTTCCTTGCTGAAAGGCCCAACGCCTGAGTCCAGCTCCAAAACATTGATACAAACAAATTGGGAGTTTCCGAAATTTCGGGTGCCTTATTTTGGGGTCCTAATCATAGGGATCCTACCATTTAGGGTGCTATATTAGAGCCCCTATTTTCGCAAATTCCCACATCGTGGTCACGCTGATACAGTCACATGTGTTTACCTCAATCCCCGAACCCTACGCCCAAGTTTGTGTCGACAATCGCAGGTGCAAGTTTGGAAGTGCATGAGCTTCCTAACGAGCTTAACTTAAGGTATCATACCTGGGCTCAAAGAGAATAAAGAAAGCCTCCTCCTTTGTATAGATTGCTCAGTTCTAGCTGTCATAGTCGGATTTGTAGACAATATTGAAAATAGGCTTCCTTTAAATCAAACAGATGACATACACTACGCTCGTAAACAAGAGCCCAACCTAGTGCATAACGACTCACCTCACACCCACCTTTGATGATGCAAAATACATGACGGCTTAGGAGGTTGAGGGTTGAGACGAGCCAGTTAATCACTCTCTTGAAGAGTATGGCGTGGAAGGAGGAGGGAGAAGAGAAAGCCAGCGACAAAGAGTAATTAAGAAGAACAGGCAGAGTGCAACCAGAGAGAGACACAGAGAAAGCTAGCAAGAGAGAACTCGGAGGAAAGGAAAGAAAGGGGCAAATCTTAGCGGCATCCCAGGTGCGCAAGCGCGGGTCCTGCCGCAAAGGCCGACAGAGCTACAAGCTTGGAGTCGCACCTTCCTTCTGGACTTCAGCTTGGGGTTTGTCTATCTGACGCTGAAGCCTCCTAGCCTGCACCGGATATTCATTTCTTGCTCCCACCTTTGCATCTGCGACGCGCATGGCGAGGACACAGCAAGTATCATCCCACTTAGAGTAAAAATCCTAAACCTTAAACCCATTAGTAAAGAGCTACAAAGTTGTGCCTGAGTGGCTGCCTCAGGCTTCGATTCTGTTGACAATGAGCGTAGATGTGCGTTTTATCTCGTCCCTGCGTGATTTAACCGTGTCAGGGTATTTCGCGATCCCGCAAAGGAGCATCGCAATTGAGCGTCTATATAGGCTTGGAAGCCAGCCATCAACTGTTGCACGTGGTACCCGTGCAGTGGCCCGTACACCTAAGAGCTCAGGTCCTGGTAGAACTTCCATCTCGACACCACTTCCACCCCAATTCGATTTGGTACATGCTGCGCCACAACTTTGAACCTGAGCTCAGACGAGTAGGATTTACAGGGTTTATGCTCTGACAACTCGGACTTACAAGAATTCGGGTTTAGGGCCCTCGTGGAGGCTGCAGGGCTGCAGAAAGGGTTCAAAGGTTGAGCCAGGTTCTTTCTCCCGACAGACCGGAGTCAAGCGTGACAGGCAGGATAATAGTAGTGGTTACCCTACATTCCCAAAAAGTGACCACTACTTACCGCTACTTCTCCTGAAGCTTGCTCTGCCAGGAAGCTCGTTGCAGTCCCAGCCGAAGATGCACCTTCACCACAGAACAGGTGCAAGCGCTTGTCAACGGTAGTGAAATGCTGCGCAAACACAACCCAATAGGGCAGCTAGCTCTCTGGAACGCATGGCCAAGGATTTTCACATCTGAAGACACGCAAAATCCAGAACGAGACAAGTGGTGAAATTCAGCTTAAAAGCTCTGCTAGGTGTGTGTGTGTGTGTGCGTGTGTGTGTGTGGGGAAGAAGTGGGTATCCATCTGTCCCTCCCTCCTGGTCTAACTCGATGAGGCAAGGCCGGAACCGATGTAGCGGACCAATGTACAGCTTGGGGTCGAGTTGTTTCGGGGTTGGATTCGTGTTCCTGCGCGGCGCCCAGTCCAAATATTCGGTCCATGAGAACCGTGGCATATAGTCTTGATGTTGTGACCTCCGTGGGGGGCGGAAAGGAACTCGGTCTCGCTCGGACTCGGAGGCATGGTGGAGTCTACCACGGAGGCTTGTGCACGGAGGACTAGAAACAATATCCATATCGCTGTCGGCATATGCCATGGGGAACCCAAAAGAAACTGAGCAGAAACCCAGAACAGTAGGTGGCGAAACCACTTCAAGGATTGTGGGGCCCAACTCAACGCTACGGCTACGGTGTGCTTTCGTCGGAGCAATGCGGTTGTGCACCCGAAATCTAATACCCCCCGCCAGCCGCCAGACGCTGCAAATAATATGCGCGACGTGGCAAGTCCCCAAATTTTGGTGAGGTGGCAGTTGTCAAGTTCCAGCGGTGTGCAACACAGGGGCGCTGCGGGGCGCTGCAGGTCGGAGCCACGATCACTTAGGAATATGTTTGAAAACAAATTTTGCTAGAGGCATGGAGTCTGTGGAGCGCGTGCGGTTTAGTGCATACTTTGCCTCTTTGGGAGGACGCAAGAGCATACCTCGAACATTCCACCTGTCCTGGTGGCCCACACGACGCACATCCGCGCGTGCTTCAGAAAGCATGATACTCCGAGATTGAAGCGGTGATGCGCTGTGCTGCCGCCTTCAATGCCAACGCCGATGTGCAAAAAAGGAATGGCCCACGGCCTGCTACAACCTGTCTTGCCTTTGGCTGTGTTGAACCATTGAAAGTTCAGCCGTCAGAATCACATGCTGGGCAAGAATGCCTTCAATGTCTGAATTGTACTGAGGATTCACGACACACGGTTGAAACCAAGCAAAGATCGTCGAAGCTTGCATCCGAAAGATAGTCAAGTCTACGCGAGCTCCTTCAACCCTTTGAGCTTAATCGGCCCAGCCACATAGCCACCGTCAGACATCTGCACTGCAATTCCGTCCAGACACCCCTCTCTTGGTGATAGGTGCCATTTGCGTCACCTTGAGCACAGCCAGGCAGGACCAGCACGGAACCCATGTGTCAACTCCACGAACTGTGGCAGCATGGAGTCCATGGAGGAAGTTGCTTTCATGGGGAATCATGGTGTTGTGGCCCTTTCTGAACCTGTCCTGGCCTGACTTTGGACCTACGACCCACAAGACAGCCGCCCGTGAAGCGTCCCGACTCCGAAGCACTTCCAGCTCCACTCTAACGACAGGGCTTTAGGGTTTACGCTCTCGCAACTAGGGTTTAGGGTTTCAGGGTTTACGCTCTCGCAACTCGGACAAGGGTTTAGGGTCCAAAAAGAGGAACCGTAAACCGTCGCCAAACCCTTGGTTGCCAAAACGATCACGACCCCATCAAGCTTTGCGGTCGGGGAGCCTCTCAGGGCGGCTCTTGTGTGTATCCTCAGCTGGCTTGCAGTCAGCCGCAAAGGCCAAAGCCAAGTCAAGGCTGGCAAACAATCTCGATAGGCGTTGTGTAGACGTGGCGCTCTCCTTGCAAAGCCTTCCCAAACACCTCACCAGGAGCGTTTGTGTCCGCGTAGTCTAATGCCAATGGATTAAACGTAATATGTATACGTGTCTGTGTCAAACATATATATATATATATATCATATATATATATATATGGTATATATGATATATATATATAAATATATGATATATATATATATATATGACATATATATATATGATATATATATATATATATATATGGTACTCCCCCCCCCAAAGATCCACGCTTTTCTGTCTGTTTTGAGCTCTTCGTGTGCAATCCCTGCCTGTTTGTTCTTCATGTCGTCTGTATGTCTGT
>BGNK01002735.1:9125-37240 GCA_003297005.1 Symbiodinium sp. clade A Y106
TTGCCGGATTTTTTGCAAAGGAACAATGCAGTTCTGATCTGCATCCGGGCAAAGATGGAAATCCCCCGCTTCTCGTGCATCCAATGCAGGTCCTGCAATAGCTCCCAGCACATTTTCATCAGGGCCTCCGCTGACTTCACCTGGTCCTGGTTGCTCGGCGACTTCATCTTCTCGAAGTCGCTTTTGACGAGCTGCTTTGCTATTCCATCCTGCTGTTTTGTGGACAGCATGTTTGAAATCCAAAAGGCAGTTCGCAAGAGCGGGTAGGNTAGGTGCATGCTGAGTCTTTCATGTGGGTGTATGCCAAGCAATCCATGAACTCAGCACCCAGCAACAGGCTTGAGTTGAATGCCTTGCTGACATCACTCATGTACCGGATCAAAGGGAATCCCTCGCCGCCAGCATAGTTGGCGATGTAATGACCGACCGACTTGATGTAAGGCAACGGCATGGACCACTTCGTCGTCTCAATGGCCAACTCCATGCTCTTGCACTGGTCGTGGTGGTANCGATGTAATGACCGACCGACTTGATGTAAGGCAACGGCATGGACCACTTCGTCGTCTCAATGGCCAACTCCATGCTCTTGCACTGGTCGTGGTGGTAGGCCAAGCTCATCGCGACCTCGATCTCATTGGCGACCTTTGCCACAAAGTTGCTGCTGTTTGCAGCTGCTTGCACCATGGAAGGCAACCAAGCACCCATTTCATCAGCTGCTGCTGCACTGATGACTTTCCAAGTCCATCCATCGTTGCAAACCTTCTGGAAGGCATGATCCTTGAACTTGGTGCTCAGGATATCGACACTCAAGTAGCCACTGTTCAACTGAGCCATGTGCTCGTGGTCCGTCTTGCAGCTTGCCAAGCATGCCTTTACAAATTGGCTCATGTGAGACGACCCCAGGCTACAGAATCGCTCCTTGCCGCTGCATGCGGCTAGTCGCCCCTCTGCCTGACTCACAAGGGATTCGTTTGCCTTGAAAGCCTCGGCTTTCAAGGTGTGAGACAACTCTGTACAGATGCTGTTGCCCTCGAGCTGGGCAACGTCGAAACCTACCGAAAGTGCCCGCCATCCCTTCTCGTGCGAATCAAAGCTGTTGATCAGCATGCCACATCGGTTCACTGGGTGGACGAGCATCAAGGGTGCTTTGATCACTTGGGTATAGAGGTGCCCACTTTGCTGAAGCAAATCGAGGATCTGANGCGAATCAAAGCTGTTGATCAGCATGCCACATCGGTTCACTGGGTGGACGAGCATCAAGGGTGCTTTGATCACTTGGGTATAGAGGTGCCCACTTTGCTGAAGCAAATCGAGGATCTGACAGCCCGTTGGACTCTTTGATGCTGTTAATCTTCGCCAACAGAGCGGCCTCCATGGCAACAAACTTTGTAGGACAAAGTAGATACAAGATGGAACAACTCGCAAGGAAAGCTTCTTNGCGGCCTCCATGGCAACAAACTTTGTAGGACAAAGTAGATACAAGATGGAACAACTCGCAAGGAAAGCTTCTTCGAGCATAAGTTATGCAACAACCAAAAATCTACATGCCAGCATGCACATGCTCATGCCTTCACAGGCATACATCTCACTTGGTTTCCTTGCATGCAGCCGCACAGGCTCTCAAGTCCAGCCTTTACAGGCTGNAACCAAAAATCTACATGCCAGCATGCACATGCTCATGCCTTCACAGGCATACATCTCACTTGGTTTCCTTGCATGCAGCCGCACAGGCTCTCAAGTCCAGCCTTTACAGGCTGTCACATTTACAAGAGCCACACAGGCTTTCACCCAAATAGCCACACAGGCTTTCACAGACATATCATGGCTTGCACACATATCTGAGCCACACANCAGGCTTCCACAAACGCATGCACATGAAACATGGCTTGCACAAGTATAATGCTGCATGCAACACCATTCTCATCACCTTTCAAACTTGAAAAACTCGTTCGTATCCCAACAATCTGGAAAAACGAAACACATCACAAGTGTACAACAATCATATACACTCGCCCTGCAGATTCTCGAATTACAGAAATTATAGTCGGTTAGAAGTTTTGCTAATTCGTTTATTAAAGTCAATAATTGCTTTTGGTGATTTTATATAACTTTTACATAACTAGTTAGTATCACCTCTAACATGGTATAAGCTCTTACATTGCTTGTTGGCTTTATGTTAACTTTTATATAACTCGTCTTATTGTTTACTGGACATATAATGGCTTATGGACATTGTAAGGACTTATAAGTTGTTACTATGGCTTTAAAAGCTTGTTACTAGCCGATTAGTATTTTGTTCAAACCCTCCAACAACTTAGGAAAGCACCGACCCATCCAAGTANTGGACATTGTAAGGACTTATAAGTTGTTACTATGGCTTTAAAAGCTTGTTACTAGCCGATTAGTATTTTGTTCAAACCCTCCAACAACTTAGGAAAGCACCGACCCATCCAAGTATGGTTTTTAAGTTCCTATGGTTGGAAGTTGGGGACTTTGGAAATGTTGCAAATTTGAAACTGGGTACTTCACGTGCATGCTGTAGCTGGTGAAAACACGCATCCGGAATCTGGAGTACCAGGCACTTCAGTCCGACACATTTTCGCAAGCGCATCATCATCAGCAACAACTTTTCCAAACATTTGCCTGCACACACCCGGACGAACACCATCAGCTTGCAGCTGCGCTGGTGCTCCATGCTTGAGTGTGCGTGTGCCCAAGATCAGCATTTTGCTCCAAGCCATGGAGAGCATCATCAGCATCAGCTGTTTTTGCATGCCGGGTTTGAGGCAACACGTGCGTCCTCTACATTTATTCATGTCATGCAGACATGAAAGAGAGAGAGAGAGAGAGAAAGAGAGAGAGGGCAATCACTCTTTTGTCGGCGGAGGTTGCAATGTCAGTGCAGAGAAGAGCACGCTCAAGAAAGTCCAGCAATGCGTGCCGTGCGAAGGGCCCCCAGATCGGGGGGTGAAAAGATTTTAACAGCATCTAGCTGTGTCAGCGTGCATGTGTCTTCTGTGGTTCGAGCAGGCAATGCATTGCGGAGCAGTTACATGTTCACCATAGAAAACAGCGCTGACTAACAACACGAAAGCACAGACAACGATCTCTATGTTTATCCAGGTCGTCACGCAAACGTGAAAAAGAGAGAGTGAGAGAGAGAGGGAAATCACTCTTTTTTATCGGCAGAGGTTGCAGTGTCGGTGCATAGCAGCACTTGGACGGGCGTTGGGTTACTAACTGTATACATAAGTTGGTAAATAATTGCAGTTGATAGTGTACCTATATAAGTAGACATTCATTTACACTAAGTTGTTTTAGCAATGCGAAATTAAAGGAAATAGTATGTCAACTTAGTTGATATACCGTAAGTTGTATAAGTATGCTAACTTGTACTCTGGGGCCAAAGTGTTGCTAAAGAAATGTTCGCCAACACCGGGTTCACGGGTTTTTAGAACTACCAATCAATGTATAGCAAGCCAGTAGTGCAACAAAAAATGTGCAGGTGAGGCTCGTTCAATGGGTCGGGTTACAATGACATGATGTTGCTATTGATCACAGTTGAAGGTTGTCTCACAGCTCGCAAGGCAGGGCATTTTGCTCGCCTGCAGGGGCCGTTCATGGCACGATTAGTGCCTCTCCGTCGCACCTTCGAGCCTGCAGCCCCTGCGCCAGTTTTGACACGGGCGGTGGCTGGCCGCCGCCAGACCCTTGTACATGGGCTTTGACATGTGGGGATTAGTGCGAGCTGGCCACCAAAAGCCCCTGCACCAGTCTTGACACGTGAAGGGGACATGACAGCGAAGGCGTTGTGACAATTATTTTTGGCACGCAAGAATCAGTCCGGGCGCTTACTGGTTGCTGTGGCTGGGAGTTTCTGCACCAGCCTTGACACGTGAGAAATCCGCAGTCCCGAAACCCCTACACCACTTTTGACAAGTGCAAGTTTGCAGTTCTGGGCGTGTGCCGCCCACAGCCCGCCCCACGAGTTTATGTAGGCTTGGGCTTCGTGTGAAAAGCTTTGACGCATGAGGGTTAGTGCTGGCTGGCCGTCCCAGCCCCTCATCCAGCTCTGATACGTGAGCATGCCGCAGCCGTTGGTGCGGGCTGGCCGTGAGAATTCGGCACAGTCCCTGCAGCAGTTTTGACTCGTGGTGTTGGCACCTGTGTTCTGCGTCTGGCCACCTGCCGCCACTCGAAGCAGCTTTGACCCCCAGTGCTGGCATCATGTGCTGTGCACTCAGCGCGAAAGGTTCCGTGAAATGAAAGAATGCTGCAAACATGTATTTTTTCACCCATGTCCGCACATGCTTCCTGCTTGCACAGGAAGAACGTGATTATTGCATATGCAAAAGCAATGCTAACCTTCTCAACATGGTTCCCATCTCACCGAATAATCATGGCCTCAAGCCCTACAGTCTAGCTGGAAGTCTCGAAGATCTGACGGTCGGACTCCTCCTACTTGTCTAGCAAGCCAATCGTAAATGTGCAGCGAAGGCGCGGTAGCCCAACACCAATGACACAGCCTGAAGAGCACTGCGGATCCTTGCAGGCTGGTGGGGATTGGATGCTTCGGCATTCGTATGACCAAGCCTGGCTGTGGCTTCGACAACCAGGCTCCGCATGCAAAGAATTTCTCACCGGAATATGTACGAACGGCAACTCTGGAATCGCAAAAGATGTGAAATGCAACTGAAACCCAAACCAACCCAGCTGAGGGCTTCGCTTGAAAAAAACCCTGACACGCAGGGCTTGCGAATCACAACACCGAACCTAAACTCTGGAAGGTGCCAGCTGAGAAACCATCACCTGCAGCCATGGAGCACCGCGAAGGCAGCCCCTTTGAAGGGCCTGGGAGCAATCAACATATTTGGCGACTGTGACTCCGATACTGGTCATTTCTGAGAGTGTTGAGCCCATGATTCACAAAGAAAGCATTAGGACTCTCAGCACCACTCTTCGGGAGCATCAGATCCTGGTTCTGTGCGAGCATGTCAGTGACAGACCGGCAGCAAACCATCATGGTCATGCGTGGTGCCACAGCCGAATAGCAATATTCAGCTGCCAAAGTGTGTCAGATGCTAATGAAACTAGCGACGAATGCCGGGGCTACTTCACGATCCCGGAAAGGAGACATCCCAAGCAAACGAGTAAGATCCTCTTAAGCTGGCCATGTACTGCCCAGCAGCATCCAACGAAATACACAACTCCCGCATGTACATCATTATGTGGGCTCAACTCTTGTACTGCCGTTTGGAGTCCGAGAGGCAAGAAGAACTCTGAAGCTCTGCGATTCGCCCTGGCTTTGCGCAGGGCGACCAGTTTGTTGCGCGTGACAAGCTTCTTGGATCCGGGATATTGCGGGAATGATTTATGGTAAACCTCGACGCATGATAGACTTGCGAGATGAAATTCGAACTTTTTGTTGGGGAGGTTGGGGATTTGCAAAGCAAGATCTGAACAAGATCCAATACACTGTTTTAGGAGACCTCCTAAAGTCCCACAAGCTAAGTCACTGAATGCTCAATGCTCACGATTTCGTTGGTAGTTTGCAAATTCGTGGATCGAGTTTCTGAAGATGCTGAAGGCCACCCCTTGGCGTTTGAAGCCCCGCCTACCCAACTTAAGCTGAACTGTGTTTACGTGTAATCCCTCAATCGGCATCAGGTTGAAAGGTGTTCTCCATCGGGACGTGATCAAGGCTGTTTCACGCGTCTGCCTCAAGAAGAAATGGATGCACCGGCCGAATGTTGCTAAGTTGGTGGACTCCGACATCCTTCAAGCCAGTACCCACCACAAACCACAAACCCGGCTGACACATACCTCATTTCCACAAGCGTGCAGAAACCTTAAATTACGGCTCAATGCTTCCAATTTCTCAAGCCTGAAGACTTCTTTGATTGCAGAACGAACTAAGGGTTTGAGGCCCTGGCAGCGAGAAATCTCTGAACTCGTTGAAAGGCGCAGCCTGTGGTGGTGCTCATGATGAGGATGAGGATGAGGATGAGGATGAGGAGGATGAGGATGAGGATGAGGAGGATGAGGATGAGGATGAGGAGGAGGAGGATGAGGATGAGGATGAGGATGAGGATGAGGAGGATGAGGATGAGGATGAGGATGAGGATGAGAATGAGGATGAGGATGAGGATGAGGATGAGGATGAGAATGAGGATGCGGATGCGGATGCGGATGCGGATGCGGATGCGGATGACGAGGACGACGACTGTGCCGGTGTCGGTGCCCGTGCCCGAGCTCTCTAGTGCTGCTGCTAGTGCTGCGCTACGAGTAGCACTAGCACTAGCACCACTAGCCCCACTAACACCACTAGCACCACCAGCACCACTACTACCACTACTACCACTATACCACCACTACTACCACTACTACCACTTTTTCTTCTTCTTCCCTCGCAGCGGAGTCCGTACCGCTAAGCGTCTCAACAGCGGTGACTTAATGCACCGGTGCACAAGGCACGCGCTGGTTTCAGAGCCTGAGCTTCGGCACTAATGCCAGCAAGCAGCGTCCGTGCTCGCAGATCCGAAATTTTTCGGATGGTTGAAAGAGAGATCTCGAGAAACATTGATGTACACGCGATCACGATCAGGCGCAACTCAGTACAGTAAGAGCTTAGTGCTCGGAGCCGCACCCAGTCGAGCAAAATTTATCCCATCGTACCCCATCATTGCAGGAGGCTTGACCTGATGAGAGCAAGTATATGGCCATTGATCTGGGTGTCATTGGGCAGCTCATTTCTGTATGAGGCCTTGCGATCTTCAGCCGTCACACAGCAACTTCCCCTGTCACAGTCATCTCTGGATCTGAGAAGTGCTGTATGTCGTGGGATTCCTGTGGTTTCATCCCGAACTATGACGGCTACGACGTGATATACCGCCCTGAAGCAGCGCAGGCCATAACCAAACACCGGCAGTGTAATCGTGGGTGGGATCGCCAACGGTTGGCTGTGTGGCACAGCCCCTTCCGTCCCCTCCCCACACCTGTGGAGTCGCAAGAACAAGAAAGTTACTGCAGTGGACAATGCATGCACTTGAGGGCTGGCCTATCCACACATGTCTGCACGGATTGGTGTTGCTCACTGACGGGTATGGTGATCGGCATCCAAAGGTTTGCCCGGCCTACCTGTGTAACAGGGTCCGAAGCAGCTCTATTCCCAACCAACCTCTAGCATGGGAGGTCGCATGATGGCTAGAACATGTCGCATGAAGGCCGAAACATCATACCGGGAGGCAGGCTTTACCCAGCCTTTCAGAAGGCTTTTCCAGGCAGGCAGCCTGAGCACAGCAAGCGGACCCTGATCGGGTTAGAGAATGTCTCTCCAGGCCTGGATTTTGGACCCAAAAACCTGGAATTCAGGAATCTGCAGCGTGCTGAAGCACCAAAGATAGGCATACACAAATGCATTTGCATAACTGTGGTTGGAAGGGTCACTCAGGACCAGCCTCAGCACGAGTGGAGGAGTTTCTGAACTTCGTTTGCCAGTCCTTCCCTGCGCAAGCTCTCGCGACAGATCTGCATCCCAATGAGTTGGAGTGCTGCCAGATTGGTGATCCGCTCCAAGGCCAGGTTGCCAAACACCTCGTCCAGTCCGGCTTCAGGATGAGGGCAAGCACAGAGCACCTGGGGATCAAGTTGGAGCGGTGAGTGCAGAAACCACGGACCTTCAGGAGGCACCGATGCGGGTGTCCCCTGATCTGGGGCAGCCTTGAAGCGTTGGCTGAAGTGCGATTGCAGTAGATCAGCTTCTTCAGTCGGAGTAAGCATGAGGCCTTTGCTGTCCTTGAGCTGCATCCTGCGATAGGCTTGCTTCGGTGCAAGTGCAAGGCGCTTGACAATCTGGCACAGCCCCCGAGAGTCATGTTTGAATGCGCAGAGTTGAGCCTCCTGCATAGCCTCCAACAGCTTGGCTCGTCGAGCCTCAAGGCAGTGCTGTTGGTGTTGTCTGTACTGCCTGTCGTAGGCTTTCCAGGCCCTCCAAGCATGAAAGCAGCCTCGGAGACCATTCTTACGAACTTGCTTGACGGCTCGCCATTTATCCCACATTGCCTTGATGCCATGTTGAACCATTTGTGTCTGCCAGGGCTTAGGCACAGAGGTCTGAGGCTTAGGGGGGAAGACTTGGCAGACCTGGTGGAGCGTGTGATGCAACCGCTCCATGCCCTCAATCCCGGTCCAGGTACTCATGTGATGGGAGACGGCCTGACGGATGATGGCTATCTTCTGCACGTTATCTGGCACTGTGGGGTGGCCCAGGGCCTCACAAGGATGTCTCATTGACCTTGGGTCTAGGTTGATGCTTGACACAATGCGGACATCGGAGATGCAGCACCGCTGCTAGGGAAGTGGATAGTTCCACTTTGGCGTGAGGCACCTACGTGAAAATGTCGGAGAGGGTGTGCCCGCCTCGCTTAGCCTCACTGCGTCGCACCAGGACAAAGTCAATCTGAGACTCGGAGTCATCAAAACGGAAGGTTGAGGCTCTGGCACTGGGCGCCGGCCGCCTCCAAGTGTTAAGTGCAACTAGACCATAAGTTCGCAAGAGCTGTGCCATGTCCTCCATGTCCTCAGGAGGGTGGCAAGGCAGTGGACATGTGACTCCACCTACAAACGGTGACTCAGGCTTGAGAGGTGTGTTGTAGTCACCAGCTGCCACGAGTGAGTCCCTGACTGGAACTCTGGACAGACATCGATCCAAGGCTGAGAGTGCTGCTCCAACATGAGGGGACACTTAGGATTGTAGGCTTTTTGGTAAATGCCAATGATGTGAAAATGCCTGGCACCCTTGCCTGGGGGCGGAACTCGTACATGTAGGAGCCGGCCTTGTAGCACATGCTCAAAACGGATCTGGGAGGGCGCAGTGACCGTGTGGTGCACCAGAATGAGGATCCCGGCTTGCTTTCGTGTCTTGCAGCCGGAGTGGATGCACGTCCACTATACCCCGTGGTGTACTCCATGCACTCCTGCCATTTACTTTCCAAAATCACTGCTGCGTCACGTGGCGAGTTTGACAGAAAGGTGAGCAGTTCAGCATACAAGCCACCGGCATTCCAACAGAAGATGCGAAGGCCCAGCCAACTAGCAGACACCGGGTCTTACCGTGGTGAGGGGCAGGGCCAAGCAGAGTTCACGTTGGGACCGGATGGCCTGGTTCAAGTAGATGCGGCGTGCAGGAACGGGCGCGCTATCCTGGGTACTGGCACCTGGCGTGCTGCAAGCACCCTTCCTCGATATCGAGTGCTGCCTTGCACGAGAGCTCTGTGACAGGCTCTGCGAAAGGATCGCTTGACATATCTAGAGTCAGTATCTCTCGGCACCGGACTATGTCGTGGGATACCACTTTGCTTTGGCGCTGAAGAGTAGGTGGGCCTTGGTACGCCCACACCTTCAACCAACCCAGTGGCTCGGTTCGTAACCCTCGCTTCTGATCCCCCGCTGCTACACATCTTATGTGGATGGAGAAAAGCAGTAGTCTAAGCAGCAAACGCTGGTGGGATCCTCGGGACTTGGGACCCGAGCGACTCTGCATTGAGAATGAAGAAGCGGGCTTGCCAGTCGAAACAATGCTGTGGCCTGTCATGCCCATCTGTGGAATCAAGAATGCACCCAGCGAGGCACTGCCGATTGAGTGCACGGCTCGTCCAGCCTCTCTGGTGTGGGCTTTCGTGGCCCGCCTGGCGCGGCGGTCGCCAACGAACGAGGCAGTAGGGAACACAGCTAAGCGAGTGGAGAGTGTGAGAAACTGCCTGGCTGGCCTGGTCTCGCCACGGGGTGCCCGTTCCACCGTACAGGGCAAGCACCAACGAGTGGGGCTCAGCCAGGGGAGTAGAAAAGTGGTCTGCTGTGGCAATACACTGCTCCGGATGCAAGTGCGGACCGAGCACAGGCCGGGACTCCCAGGACAAGGACAAGATGCTGGCAGACAATTTTTCTCTGCACGGAAGAGCTGGTTGTCCTATGGGACTAAGGCAACTGTCAGCAGCTACGGAGCCATATGTGTCGATTGTAGCCGCTGCAGGCTGTGACTTTGTGAGGGGGTTGAGGTCTCTTCGAGTACCACGCAGGGGTGGAGGCAAACAGGCCAACGAACTCTAGGAGCTACTTCAGGAGAGGCGGGACTACTGTGCAGATACTTGGTAGAGCGGGGCATGGTCGAATCCCGTACTCAGGGACTTAAGGGGCCTGGCCGGAAGGAGCTACCTGGACCATGCGATCTGGCCGGGCCCCGAACGCCGGGCTTGTCCTCACGATGCACGCCATCGTCCTCTTCCATCGCCTCCTCGCCCTCCTGCTCCGCCCCGGTCTCTGCCGCATGGCCCCACCTATACGCTCGTCGAAGATGCTATTGTTCAGGTCCGGCGGGTCAACCCTGTGGTAGCGGAACATGTCAGCCGGAGTGGAAACGAGGATGGCTCTCCAGGATTGCACAACTGACAGACTAGGAGCTCGCACGTACGCCGGTCCTGTGAGTTGCAGGTGCTGGGGGATATGCGCCGCCATGCTGCGATGCCAGCGCGGAGAATGAGGCTCGCTGGGCATGGTTGGTACAACAGGGATCCCTGCACCTGCTTCATCTTCAACTCCGACCGAGGAGCTCGCACTGGCTACCAACCTGACAAGCCGTCCAGGAGGTGGAAGATTGACACGAGCTGGAGGTGGAGGTCCATGTGGAGGTCCGGACCCTTCAGCCGGAGAGTCTCTGGCCTCCGCTGCTGTGATCAGTGTCAATGAAGAGGAAGAAGAGTCCTCTCCATCCGAAGTCATGCCTGGTCTGTCCAACAGGGCAGCCTCCAACACCGAGTCGTGGAGAGGATCTCTATCCATGGAACAGCCACGGACGAGGCTATGCACAGACTTAAATCTAAGCCTGAATCCTATAGCCCTGAGCTGAAGGCACACTGGTTGCTGCCGCATGTGGTGGCAACTTCCTACGCTTATGGTGCGCCGAGGTAACCCAGGCCTAACCCAAAGGGGTCTTAGGGTGTGGTGCACACTGATCTGGAACTGCTGTCGACCGGCTGGCTCTGCACTCCCATGTGTGCTTGAGCATCCCGCTGCAACAGCATGTGAGCTGAGCTTCCGAAGCAGCTTACGATCCCTTCCCTGCAACAACCTGACTATCTCCTGATGGGCGCACTGATACAGCACATCGCCGCGCCGAAGGTGCCGGAGGACGTGTCGCACCATCCATGAAACCTGCGAAGGTGTGGGTTTTTTGCCGGCTATAGTTCGTCTACGAGGGCGCTTCCTGCGTGGGGCCTGTGTCCTAAGTCGCCATAAACGACATCTGCGACCTAAACACTGTTGGTCAGGTAGACTCTTGCACAGAACATTCAAGGATCGAAAATGCATAAGGAGCCCGCGCGGTAAGGTCCAGCAATGTCCGGGCCCAGGCTCACAGAGCAAATGCAGCTCAGTCGGGCCCATCCAGCGCTGCAGCACAGCAGCATATTTTTCCAATCGCAGACGGCGTCCATAGAGCATGAGCCAGGGGTGGTTATGCGGATCGACACCAGGGTTTAGTACATTCCAGAGTCGCGGGGTACTTGGATGCCGCATCCCCCACTCTTAACCTAGAAGACCCCGAAACTGGACAGGTCCATTTTGGAGGGTCTACAACCAGGTACTCACTGGGAACCTGCAACATATCCAGATGGCTTCAAAAGAGGGTGTAGGGGGGTTCGACTCTTTGGATAGCTGTTCCTGAAGACACACGACACAAGACGAAACTGGACAACAGTACTTGTGGCGTCGTTTGTGGGTTCTCTAACACACGTTTCAAAAAAGCATGCTTTCTGACATGACCGTGGTTGCACAGACGAAGGCGACCCTCGCACGCCCACGGTTTTTTTTGTGAACTTCGGCGCTTGTCTCGCGGTGTTCGCGGCGCCGTCGCTGTTGCCTGCCAGGTTTTTTTTTTTGAACGCCTTTTTCCGTCCGCCTGGCTAGGTTTTCGGAATCTGCCTTGCAGAAGGCCTTTGTACGTCTACCTTGATGCACTTCACGTTCGGGAGTTCCCTTCACTGTCATTCTCCGCTTTTGCACCCTGTGGTTCTTCGTCACCCTGCTCTTTCTGTAGACCCCCGCCACTTGACCCATGGGCAAACTGGCTCATCCCCATCACAGCGCTAGCTTCGTCTTGCATTGTGTCCGGAACCTTTTCGCATCCTTCGAAGACCTCATCTTCGTCCCATTCCACCATTGCAGACAGCCACCGTGCTCCTTGATCATCCCGAAGGCCTCCAGCCAACGTTGTCCATAGATCTCCTTGACGGTCGAGTCGCGTAGCAGCCCCTGTGCCCACCGTTGGTATACTTGCCGCACCACGCTGAACGGTATCTTCGGTGNAAGGCCTCCAGCCAACGTTGTCCATAGATCTCCTTGACGGTCGAGTCGCGTAGCAGCCCCTGTGCCCACCGTTGGTATACTTGCCGCACCACGCTGAACGGTATCTTCGGTGTAGCCTTTGTCGTCTCCGGTAGAGCTGTGGGAGGCAGCGGAGGAGCTCCACCTGCCCCGAGGTCGAGGCATGGCCCATGTCCAGCAGGTCCCCCAAGTGTTCGTGTATGGCATCCAGTCCCTCCCGCCGCCAGATGCGGAAGAGGTCCAACCATTGTTCTCCAAAGGCTGCCGCGATGTTGCCATCAGTTCGTTGGCCGTGCTTCCACTGTCCATACATCGACTCGAAGAACCCGAAGGTGGGCTTGGGTGCTCCCGGAGCCACCATAGCTGACCGTTCTCTTGAATCCAGCGGGGCAAGGTGCGGTGCTGCATCTCCACCCACCATCTGCGTAGGGCGAGCGTGTGGTGTATCCTCCATTGGCCCCATTGCATATTGTGACTGAACGAACTCGGCCACGTCGGCACCAAACCTCTTCACAATGTCCTCGATCCCCATGTGTCCATCTCTCCACTGTCGGTATACGGCCTGATAGTCATCGAAGTCCATCTCTTGTAGGGGGCCCGGCTGTTGCACGATGGCAGCGCCCAGTGCCAAGGTCTCCGATTGCATCCCTTCGCCTGCGATACTCGGAACACCCACTGTCGATACATTGTCAGGCTCTGCTTCGGGGGGGTTCTCCTCCCATCGGGACATCGAAGGCCATGGTGTGCTCGATCCTAGGCTTGTCCATGGATCCAGAGGCGGCCTCGAGGGTGAGCACGCATCGTCGTTTGGGAGGTGCTCCTTCGTCAGTCCGGAGTAAAGCCCGTCGCATTTGCTCCCTTTCCCAGGCCTGGTATGCTTTGGCATCCTCCTTCAGCTCGTCGATCTCCCTGGCGCACATCGCCTCATGGTTGCGGAGCCGCCACTCTGCAACATCATCTGCTCGCGCACATCGGTCTTGTTCGCGGTCCTCCAGGGTTCTCTCCTGTTCCACGTTCGGGTCTTCAGGTGCCGTCGGCTGCGACTCGATCAGAACCGGAGTGTACCCCGGG
Source organism: Symbiodinium sp. clade A Y106 (assembly GCA_003297005.1). Classification (NCBI taxonomy): domain Eukaryota; class Dinophyceae; order Suessiales; family Symbiodiniaceae; genus Symbiodinium; species Symbiodinium sp. clade A. The sequence continues at coordinate 22,575 of BGNK01002735.1, forward strand.
AGGAAGGCTCCAATTTCGGTCTCCCATTGATGTAGCCATGAAGGGTCCAGTCCGCCGTCCACACAGTGTGTCGGATTCTCCGCCATCAGGACTACCAGTAGAGCATTGAGCTGCTCCGCCCGTGCTGATCCTTCCGACCTTGTTTGGAACTGCAGTAGCCCTTGTCGTAGCAGCCTGGCGTGTAGTACTTGTTGATGTAGAGCCTGACCCAACAGTTCCTTATGCAGCCTAGTCAAAGCCCTGACCCATCTTTGCTCTTCCGTTGACTTGCCGTCGGTGCGTACGTAGGCCTGCATCATCAGGTTCACATCGTCCTCCTCATCCAAGGTCACCTGCACCGTGCTGTGCTGTGCCGTTCTCGCCAGAGCATCGGCTACGTCCAAGGTCTGGGAGAGCTCGGCCATCAGGTATCGGAGCACGGTGATTAGGGCACCCCGAATTGTTCCCGGTCGAATAGGAGGTAGCGCCACAAATGAACTGCTCGGTCCGAAGACATTGGTTGTGTGACATCGGGCAACCCGGTCACCGCTGGCGTCAGGGTGAGGCCCGACGGGGCCGATCCCTCGAGCTCGAAGCTGGTTCCGACCTCGATGTCCTGCTGGTCGAGCCATCAGTGTCGGTTCCATGTTGTCGCTCTCAAGGTGAAGGATGGCATGCACCAACTGTCCAGCTCCGGTCTGCCTCGATCGAGTACTAGTCCTGCGCCGCCGCAAACTCCACATCCATTGCCCAGGCGATCTCATCGTCGGACAGAGGCTCTGTGTACTGGTGCCACAACAAGCTCCGACCAAAAAGGTGGCGTAGTGGGCGCAGGTACACTTTGCACCATGTCATGTAGCTCGGGTCCGATCTGTGTTCGATGCTCCGGAGCACCGCCAGCCAGACCAATTCCTGGCCTCTTCCATGGTTGCCCCGCAGCCCTTCTAGCCGAGCCGTTGCAGATGTAAACCAAGAGGCCCGTTCGCAGATCACGTTGTCCTTTGCGGCGGGTCGGGTAGTCTGAGGAGTCGGCGTGGTCGTGCTCCCGCCGATCAGGTCGGACTTGGGCAGAATCGTTGCCAGGTGCTCGAGGGTCATCTGAGGGCGCGGCGGCGAAGCAGGTGTTGGGGTTCTCCACATTTGGTAGACGTTCATCGAATTCATGCATGCTTTCGGGAGTCGTCCTTGTGCTACCCGAAGAGGTAGGGAGGTGTGCCGACCGGGTCCATCGACGAGGCGAAGTGATCGGTCCAACGGCCGCCGAGGCGGCCGGTGCGTCCAAAGCTCCCTCACGAAAGCTCGGTGGCGGTAGTCCTCCTCGGGAGGGTGCACCGCCATTCTGGCCATCACGGCCGCAAAGCAGAACATGGAGATATGTAGGGCCATAGCAGCGAGGCTACGGCTGGAGCGAGAGTCACTCTAAGTATCTCGATCGCTGAAATCAGGCACACATGACCTTCACCAAGCCAGCAGGCTTACCTAGAGCAGTCCCTAAGCTGTACAACCCTCAGACCCTCTCCGTAAAACACTCCAGACCCTCTCTGAGGTACGGGAGGCAGCAGATTGGGCAGGGCATACTCTCCATCTTCTGTAGAGCAAACGAATCGATGGCGTGTGCCGACAAGATTCAATTACGTGCGAGTGCAGAATTAGAGTTGCTCACTACGGCTCGTTCTTGAGGGTTAGTTGGCGCCCTGATGACCATGGTACATCCATCTGCCGAACCCAAGCTCTCTCGTCTTCCACTTAGTCTCCATGGCGACCCTGCGACCCTGTCCATGTCCTGTTCAAGCGCTGTGAGTCGTGCATAGTGACGCCCCTTGTGTCGGATGCTGCGGTGTCGGGGGAGGGACTTTTGGTGTTCCCACCAGGGTAGTGTGCGGAAGTGTTCGAAGTCACAACTGATAGGGGGGTGTGGGGAGAGGACCTTGCGAACCCTGTGCCCCGCATAGCTCCACCACCTTCGCAGCCAGATCGTGCTCCATCTTTCGAGACCAGCAGAATGTAGAGCTGCCCGTGCACCTCTGAAGGCCCGTTGTCGAAACCCTTCCCATGTCTCTGCCGGTGCCTTGGCAAACCTGAGCAACCACACCATGAGCTGCAGCTGGGTAGAATTGAGAGCCGTCATAGAGGCCTTGTCCGGCGGTACCGAGCATATGAACCAGAGAGCTGTCCCACCGATAACCCTTTCCATCACCCTAGCTCTCTCTTTCATGTTCCCTTTGGCCCTGAATATATGGCGGAGCTCCCAGAACTTAGCTCTTGCCCTTGTAGAGGCTGGTGATATCAGTTCATAGGTCGACATGCCTACCCGCAGGTGGAGCCCCATCACTTCGAGACTGGCCTTGGCCTGGATCTTGGTCCCGTTGAGGTGAATGGCATGTTCACCTTCAACACTAGGAGAGGCATAGAGTTGGCACTTGAGGGGATTCATTTTCAAGCCATACTTTAGGAACTCGTCCGAGAGCTGTTGGGCTCGAGTTTGAACAACCCCTACACATCCATTCCATAGCACCCCGTCGTCCATGTACATCATTTCTTCAGGCGGGAGGTCCGGGAAGAGGCGGGGCATGTTCCTCCACTCATTCTGGCCAATCGTGTCCAGGAGGGCCAGTTCTGCCACATAGGCAAAGAAGACCGGAGACTCCACGGCGCCCTGTTTGATGCCACGAGTCATGGGGACGCGTGAGTTGCCCCAGGGGGCTTGGAGGATGCCTGTGCATGGTATCGCGGAGCAGGTTACACCAGCATCGAAGTTCGGCACTTGGCCCAATTTTGGCCTCGAGCTTTTGCAGCAGGACCCGTCGGTCAAGACTATCAAAAGCCTTTTCTAAATCCAGCTTGAATATGATCAAGGGATTGCCCCACTCTCTCGACAATTCAAAAAGCCGTATAATCGTGTAGAGAAAGTCCGAAGTCTGGCGTCCGGGCCCTGCACATTGAGCGTGAGACTGAGGCGAAAGCAAAGCAATGGAGCGATTAAGAAGGAGCCGGCTAAACAACTTGCAGACAGCCGATCCCACAGCTATGGGGCGAAGGTCTTTGGCGGCTCGCGGGGCCTTCACTTTGGGCAGCATGACCAGTATCGGCTCGTTCCAGCAAGCGGGGATGAGCCCTGTTGCGAGGATCCGGTTGTACCACTCCAGGAGGTGTCCCGGGCCTCCCTGAACTTCCATGAGCCCGAAGATAAGTTCCGCCGAGGTCAAATCCGAGCCAACCGCCTTCCCTCGTTTGAGATGAGCAACCCCGTCTTTTAGCTCCTCCATGGTGAAGGCCCCGAACCTCACCAGTCCAATCTGCGGTGGGCGCCTCAGGCTGCATGCCTCGGTAGACAGAGGCCAGGTGCTGGTGGACGACCCTGTGGGGATCATCCGCCTCACTGAGCCTCAACCAACCCTAAGTCCCATCCTTCATGCCGTCGTGGTTGGAGTGCTCGAAAGGACCCCCAGTCCCCTGTGCTAGCCCGCTGTAGCCTGTCAAGCTCCCACCCGCGGCGTGCCTCCTTCCTCATCTTCAGGGCCGCCTTCCATGCTGCCGCCGTTCCAGCCCTTTTTGCATCTCGGAAGGCTTGGCGAACCTGCTGTGGGTCCCTGTAGCCGCGTCCCGGGGCAGGTTTGGTGCAACCCCGAGCCAGCCCTTCAATGATAGACTGATCCATCGCGGTCACAGCCTGAATTCCCCCACACCATACGCGAGGCTCCGTCTGATGTCTATCGCGTGCTCTCTTGGCATCCAATACCAGGCACCCTTCACATAACTCATGATCCGTGCCTATGTGGAGGTGGGAGTCCACATGGATATGCCAAAACCTGGTACGAAGACAGCTCACCGCCATGATGTCAATGCACTGTCCATCTCTGCCTTCCTGCCGAGGGCGGCTGGTGGGTACATCCATCTGCGACTGGTTCGGGCTTAGCATGCGCAAGCCCCTTTCCACGAGAACCTTGTGAAGTATCCCCCCTTTGCCCTCTTTTGCAACCTCAGATACCCCTCCTCGATCAGAAACTGTCCACCCAAAGGCCGTATTCACATCCCCCTGAAAGACAACTCGATGTGCGTTACGAGGCAGCCCGGCGAAGTGGTTGTGGACCTCTTCCTCATACACTGCAACCGCTACCCCTGGCGAGAAGTGTGCGGTCCCAATCCAGAGCTCCAGTGGCCGCTCCAGTGCCTGAATTTGAACCATGTCCCTCTTTGCGTGCACGACTTTCTTAGAACACACCACGCCCCTGTATCATACCACAACCCTGTGCCGCGCCACTGTTGTGCATCGCGATGTGAGACGACCCTTCTCCCTGCCAAGTCTTGATACATCCACCCCTGTCTCTCTCTGGGCACCTCTTGAAGCAAGACGAGATCATCTTTTTCCAGCGCTCGTTGACCTGCCTTTGGCAGCGTCGACAGCTCTGCCCCGCCAACATTCCAACCCCACACTGAAACTGCGAATCCGCCCACATCCGGTGCCAACGGCCCGAAGGAGGCAGTGGTAGGCTATCTGCTGGCAGCGTTGCAGGGTAGTCCTCACCCTGCAGCACATCCTCTCAGAACTTGCGTTCGGAGAGTACCTGCTGGACTGTAACCAAATCCACTTCAACCCATTTTGACAGGGTGCGCTCATCCACCCAACCCCTGCCTGCTCTGGTGTTCACTTCCCTGACCTGGCGGATCTCTGGAGGCGGGTCTCCCATGCCGGAGAGCTGGTCGTCCTTGATCCAACTACGTCCGGTTGTGTACTCGACGTCCAGGTCGCTCATGCGGGGTGCACTGAATCGTAGAACTACCTTGCGGACGGCTGATGCTACCGCTGCTTTGCCCCTCTCCTCCGGCGTCTTGCTGAACGACGAACACAGTGGTTTCTCAGCGCCCTCGATCACCACACGGCTGGAGTTAATCGTCTGCACCACATGGACCATTCGCCCCCGTAGCCCATCCGCCTCCTCTCCAACCCGTTTGCGGAAGTTGCACAGGGCAACGGAGCGCCTAGCCCCCGTGCAGAACGGAGTGTTGTCAAAGTAAGGGGTGAGTTCCAGCCCTTGCAAAGCCTGCTGCAGCTGCTGCAACAAGATCTGCCGTCTGGTATTCCCGGACCACCCGCCAAAGACCAAGGTCGTTTTCCGGTCTGGCCCGGCAGAACCCCGGCCGCCGGTCGGCTCTCCAGCATTGACAGGCGCTCAGCCAGGTCACGAACCTGACCTTCAACTCCATCCATGCGAGCCCCCTGCGATGCCACCTGCTCCTCCACTCGATCCAGCTTCACGGCCTGGCGATCTTCAAAGGCCTGCAAGGCACTCGTCGCATCTGCTGCGCCTGGAGCAGGGAATGAGATTGTTCCGCCAACAGCTGCCTGATGGATTCCATGGTGAGCCCCCCTCCACCACCAGGTTCCTGACGGCTCTTCTTGGCGGGACTGTCCAGCTGAAGCGGTACGTCTGTACGCCCCCTTGCCTGGCGGCCCTTCCAGGTCCATGTCAGGGCCGTCGGGTATCCCGGGAAGCCTTATACGAATCTCCTTCCCTGCCATGCCCTTCTCGTGGAAGTCACCCTGGTGCCCCGTAAAGACCTCTTCGGAGTACAGAAACGAGCCCTCCACCTTCCGGAGAATCGTGTAGCCTACGAGCCCCACTAAGAAGAGCAAGTCCTCACACGCGCCCCGCAGCAGCACGACGAATCCAAGCGCCCCCTACACAGCCCTCCTGGCAGCACGAGTGAACGTCCAGCCTTGAGCCAAAATGGCTTGAGCCAAAATGGCTATGCCTGCCAGGGTTTAGGGTTTAGGCTTGGGTGTGCAGGGACAGGGCGGGCTTCGAGGGTTTAGTTTTGGCTTCATTGGTGTTGGCGGGCCTTCAGCACAGCTTCGTGCCCATGCCCGTCACACCAGAAGCCTCAGATGTGAGGGCTTCTATTTATAATTAAAGATGAAATCCCTACCAACCTCCCCGCGGTTTTGAACCCGCGGTTTTGAACCATGTGCAAACTGAGGCTCGCTGGTGTGCTCACCTCGTCGATCTTGGCACACAGCTTCTTGAGCTTAGCGACCGACGTGTGGTCCTTTGGGAAGACGGCGGCCAACTCGCAGAGCACAGACTTTCCGAAGTTCTTCGCCGACACGGCCGAAAAAGTGACGTCGAAGAACTCTGCCGCCCTCATCGCGACGAAGTCCCACTGCACCACGGTGCCACTGCCCAAGTCGATGGCACCCTCCTCGTCCAGCACTGGAAAGCCCGCGGCCTTGAAAGCTCCCGGCAGCCTCTGGAAAAAGTCCTCGATGTTCTTGGTGCCGGCCATGGAGCGGCTGAACATCGAGGCCACCCTTACCTTCGCCGCGGTGAAGACCTCGTCAGGCCCGTCTGGCACTTGCTCGCTCTCTGTGCCCTTGGCCTTCCACTGCTGCGGATTTTCGGCAATCTTCTCCATCGCCTCTTTGAAGCCTGCTGCCATCTTCACGACCAGCCTTGTCTCCGTGGCGGCGAAGGACTCGACCTTCATCTCGCAAAGCAAGCAGTCCAGAGGATCAAGCAAGCAAATCTCCGAGACGGCACAGCAGAAGTACTTCACATCGTCCACCCTTGTGAGGCGGTAGAGTCGGACCGCTGCAGTAGAGGCCAGAGGAAGCGGTCCTGCCAAGAGGTTCAAGGATGTTCGAGGCTTAAGGAGTCTTAAGGTTTAGGGTTTTTTTAGGGCTTAGAGTTTCACGATGTTTCACTCCTGGCGAGGCTCGGGTCGTTCGCATCTGCCGGGATGCGGATCCATCTTGCTTCGCCACTGCTCCCCGCCAGACCGATGCCACGAGGCCGAGGGTGGCCTGCTTGCTGGCATCCAAGTACACGATGACCTGCGGCTGCTGCTTGCCATTGTCGGGGCGCAGGTAGTCGGGCCGGAATGCAAGCCGCTCCTTCTTGTCGGTGCTTGGCGCCACCAATGCCGCAACCTTGTTCTGCACGGGGACATCCAAGCTTGCGCTCGACTCTGTCTGCCTCCATGGAGCAGGGTCACCGCTCGGCCTCGCGCCAGCCGTACGGCTGAGGATGCCCTCCCTCTGCCGCACCGACGAAGTGAACTGCCTCATGGCCCCCATCAGGCTGTGCAGGGTTTTGTCGGCGGTCCAGGCATCCACGGCTTCCATGTCGAAGCTTTCAGTGTCCTCGCACCCACGTTGCAAGCCTTGCATGGTCTCAGGGTTTAGGGCTTGTGTCAAGGGTGCAGGGATAAGTTACCTTAGGTTAGGAATTAAGGCATGAAGGGTTACCAAATGTTACCAAGTAAGCCAGGAAACTCAGCCAGCAACCATTCGTGGGATTCTGCATGTAGCTCGATACGATGGCTCCGTCCACGATGCTGCTGGCGGCGACGTCGCAGCCTTTCACCGTGCCATCGGGCGCCCCAGGCTCCGGCTGCTCAGCCGGCTCAGCTGCAACGACTTGGTTGGGCGGCTGCTCGAGCTCATCATGGAGCGCCGCCAATTCCGTTTTCATGGCACAGTGGTCCTCGAGGGCCTGCACCGTTTCCATGTCTGCAAGGCTGGCCTCATTCTCCACGTCCTCCTGGTAGTTGATCTCCTCGCCCTCTAAGTCCAGCTCCGCGATGCCACCGTCATTGTCCTTGCCGCTCGCGCCCATCCTCGCCTTCGGATTTCCACCAGGCCTGGAAGTTCTGCTGGATGGTCCGGGATGCAACCTTGTAGCTCAGGTGCTGCATGAGGTCGGCTGCACCGATGAAGGCTCTGTCGACGAGGAGGGCAGCTGTCTCGCAGGTGATCACCTTTGCCGCGAACTCATCGACCTCACATGGCTGCGACAGCTGCTTCAGGTGCTCCCTGTGCTGGCCATACAGGCCGTCGCGTATCGACGGAGTTCCTCTGTAGCCCTGCTTTGCACGGCCGTACCAGGATTCCACCATTTTTTCTCCGAACTTTGACGGGTCCACTCCAGAAAAGAAGATCGCGACCGTAATGGCCGAGACTATCGACCAACACAGGTTCCGGACCGTCACCAGCGGCAGGTAGTGGCGCTCCCAGTCCTGCTTGAAGTTCAACTTCGCCTGCGCCAAGCCCATGAGCAAAACGAAGTACGCCGTGGCCGCATTCACGATGCGGGTCTCAGGCGTCAGCCCTGCAGAGCCCTCCGAAGCGGAGGAGGTCAGCCCGCTGAGCATCTGAATGAACGTCAAGCCACACGCATGCCAGGACCGTTGCCTGTAGGCTGGGTTGAAGCGATCCAATGCCTAGGCATGCCCCGGCAGTATGTGATGAGAAATGCAGAGAACATCCTAAAACCCTGCCCCATGGCCTGGCGGTCGGACTGCACGTCCGTGAAGATGAAGCTCCTCAGCGGGATCTGTCCTTGCAGCGCGGGGGCAAAGTCGACGACGACGTCGCCGAACTGAACCGAGCGGTGGCCACTTCCTATGCACGATGCAGTCTACACTTTTTTGGACACCGACCCCCCCCCCTACCTACAGTTATCTACAGTTTAAGGTCTTAGGATCCACACGCAGTCTGGAAGCCAGAGTGGAATGCCAGCCTCTTCAAGAGGTGCAGGCAATCTAGATTGCCGTGCACCACTTGTTTCCCACGATAGATCATCAGCCTGAATGGCATGAACTTGAAGTTCAGTGGCTTCCAAGAGCAATGCTTGAAGAACGGTGCGTGCTCAGTCGCACTTTGCGGTGCCAGGCCCAGAGTGGCCTTGATCATCAGCAGGTTTGCCGTTCCTCCATCGCAAGCCAGCCCCGCAGGAGCTTGCCCGTTGTTTTGCTGAGCGAAGCACTCTGCCACAAGCCCCATGAGCTCGAGGAAAAAGCCAGCTTTCCCGCTGCTGCCACCTGCATCGGCACAGCTGCGGCACACCACAGGGACCTGTTGGACTCCACACGGCTCACCACAACGTTCACGGTCAAGCTGAAAAGGCGAGCCGGCGGGAAGTCGTCCCCAGGCTTCAAGATTGAGAAGTCCTCCTCAGGATCGGCACTCCATTGGCCGCCGACCACAGCACAGCCTGGAAAAGGCCGGAGATCGGCTGGAAGTCACGCTTCCAGTAAGTCTCTTGCATTGGAGGCTAGTCGGGCGGGGTCCGTATGAGCAAGCCAGAACTGCGGAGTGCCAGACATCGTCAGGTCGATCTTCGAGGCTTTGTCCGTGACGCCAAACATGCCGAGGAGCAGCTTTGTCTCCCGAGACCGTCCCAGGGTGTAGTAGACTTCCTCCAGTGTGCCTGGATCGATGGACTGGTTCACCCTCTCCAAGCCACGTGCCAGCTTCTCCTGCTTCAGGACGAACGACTGCAGCAGGCAGTTGATCACTTTGTGCCCGCTCAGAGCACCACTTGCTATCTTTGCTGCAAGTACCAAGTCATCCCGTTTGACCGTGTTGGTCAAGATGCCGCCGGCAAAGTGTGTGATCAAGCACTCGAAGGCACCTCGCTCGGCATTCGAGTTCTCCTGGAAGTGCATGTTGCGCACACTTGTCTCGATGAACTCATTCAGTCGCTCGGTCCGCTGCACATGGTTCACAGCCTGCAAAACACGCTTCATGTGGGACACTCGTCCGGCCAAAGTGGGTATGGCAAGCAGCTCCTCCACTTGGCCGGGGCAGTACGGCAGTGCCTCGCTGGTGAGAAGCTCCTCTGCTATCTTCAGCTGCTCGTCCTCCTGGGCATAGACCAGGGAGTGCAGGTAGCCGGCCATCTGGATCCGCAAAGACCAACAGGCCACCTCGCTCTGCATGGCCTTGGAGTCCATCAGCCGCTGGCACGGAATGCAAGCGGCTCCGCCCGTTCGAGCCTTGTTGCTGCATTTCTTATGCCTCAGGATCAGGCACTCACCATGCCGGGTGGCGGTGCAGCTGCGGCTGGTGTCCTGCGCAGCTGCCTTGGTCTGAATCATGCCATGCTTGACCCACCTGACACAGGCAGGCTCCAGATCATCCCTCTTGCTGGTTCGTCGTCCCAGGCGAACTCCAGGGCAAGTCCTGTTCTGCTCGTCCTGGCCAGCTGCGCTTCTTTGGTGCACAGGAGTCTTCTCATGTCGGATGATGTATCGCCGGCCCGATTCGGCAGCACGAAAGCAGTTCACTTCAACATTGCAGGACACGCAAAGCCAAACGAAGCCGAACTTGTGCCTGTAGCCGCCAGGCCGGTTGGCCTCCAGCCAGTCGCAAAGCATAGCTGCTTTCGTGCCAGCTGGAGGACGCCCTGGCCCACTCGAGACCCGAGGACGTGCCACTGCATGACGATCTGGCGATGGCACCGCCACCTGCCCAGCCGCTGCAGGTGCCTCCACAAGAGCATCGCCCGCCTGGGCTGCTGGCACCTCAGCCGCTGCTTCCAAGTTGCCCGACTCGTAGGCCAAGATGCGATCGCGGAGACGGCGGCAGGCCCCGCAGGTCATAGGCGTCTGCTTGACCAATCCTAAGCAGAACACGGACCAATGTCCTTGGCCAAGATGGTCCTTGCTCTTGTGATGTTCAGCTTGAAACGCCTTCAGGAAGAGCACCCCAGATTTCTTGGCCCTCTCGACCCCCTCTTGCGTCATCTGCTTCTCTTTTCGGATTTGCTTCCAACACCTCCTCCTCCTCGTTCTCGCCCTCCACAGCCACTGCCGCCGCAGCGGGCACTACCGCATCAGCGGGTGGTGGCGGCTGCATGCGCCGCTGCTTGGCCTTGAAGGGTTTGTGATCACATATGAATACATGAGCACAAGCAACAACCATGCACAATCTCATAAGTGATGCTACACGGTGCAGCCCTAAGCTGGCCTGCCGATCACAAAGCATCTCCTCTTCCTCCGGGTCCGAGAGGATCTCCTGCTTGATCATGACCTCCTTCACGAAGTCGGGGCTGGAGCGGGCCGGCCCTGCTGCTGGCACGGCCGATTCTGCCTTCAAGGCCTGTAGACCTGTGGAAGGCGGGCTGGACATTGCTTTCACGACCGATCCTGATGATGCTTCCCCGGGCTCCTGCTTCAGATCCTGCAATGCAGCAGCCACGCAGCTCGCCTCACCTAAGAAGGCCTCGGGTGCGAGCTTGACAAGCAGAAGGGCCGCAGCTCGATCTTCCTCAAGCAGCTGGTCAACGCAGGGTTTGGAGGCATCTTTGGGGAGTCCACGCAGGTAGTAGTCTATTCGCCAAGGCAGCAGCATGTCCACCCAGTCTTCCTGTCGTCGCAAGAAATCTGCTGCACCGGGATGGCCGAACCAAGCCATCTTGGCTTCTCTGCTCAAGTCTTGCCATGCATCGGGCGTGTCAGGCTCCAGCTGGAGGAGATACCTCAAGTACGCCGTCAGTTCCTCTGCAGCCATGCGAATGTACTCGAGCTGCATCTGTGGCGGCGTCGCGTAAAAGATCTCTTGCAGCGAGCGGCTGTGCAAAGGCGTCCCACCCAAGGACATCCCCAGAAGGCCTTTGGCGTTAAGGGCCAGCGACACCTCGTTCTGCAGCAGATCCCACGGCTTGTGCAGAAACGCCGGCAGGACCTTGGCATGTCGCGTGGTGTTTCTGTGTGGGTGCTACCACAGACCGGAAACTGGACAAATCCATTGTGACACGTCGATCGGAGCAGGGCAGGGCCGACGAGGGCGGGACCCCCACAACGAAGTTGTCCATTTACCTGGTGTTTCCCGGCATTGGTGGCTTCCCCTAGCAGAACCCGGGACAGGCCGGGAACTGGACAAATCGATTGCGACACGTCGCTCGGAGCAAAGCAGGGCCGGCAAGGGAGGGACCCCCCACAACGAGGTTGTCCAGTTTCCCGGTGTGTTGGAGCATTCGTGGTATATCGGCAGAAACACATCCACCACATACACCCAACTATCCTTTCCTTCTGAACACCCAACTATCTATCCTATCCTCCTGTAGCACAAGGCTTGTCCCGATAGAACCCACAGGCCGGAAACTGGACAAGTCGATTGTGACACGTCGCTCAGAGCAGGGCAGGGCTGACAAGGGCGGGACCCCCCACAACGAAGTTGTCCATTTACCTGGTGTTTCCCGGCGTGGCTTCCCCTAGCAGAACATAGCAGAACCCGGGACAGGCCGGGAACTGGAGACACGTCGCTCGGAGCAAAGCAGGGCCGGCAAGGGAGGGACCCCCCACAACGAAGTTGTCCAGTTTCCCGGTGTGTCGGGGCATTCATGGTATATCGGCAGAAACACCACCACCTCAACGAGAGCGAAGCTGATCAATCAGTACTCTCACCCGCAGCTCTCGCAGCTTGGCCAGGTTGGCATAGAATCGGAAAATTCTGGGGTCAGGGTTGGCTAGATAGACGACTTGGTCCGCGAAATCGCCAAGCTGAAACTGAAAGCTGACATGAAGGCAGCTGTCTCTCATTTGCACCGGATCGCATCTCTGAAAGTTCGGTCAAGCGTGAAAAGACGGAAATAGACGGAAGATCGGTGGCCTCACCCCCGTCGGCTGGTCGGCTGCTTGGTTGAAGGCGACTTTCGGCTGCTTGTTGGGGCGAGCTTTCCAAGTGGTGGGTCGCTTGTTCGGAGGCGTCTTTACTGCTGGGCCGGTTGTTAGGGGGTTGCTCGTTGGTTTGGTCGGGCGGCGACTGGCTTGTTTTTGGATGATGCGACTTGTGCCGAGACCTGCCACAACAAGGCCGACGAGATCTACCACATCAAGCCCGACGAGCTGTTTGCCTACTTTCTGAGATTTAGTCGATTTAGAAAGGGTTCGAGGTCAGGTCCCAGATATCGAGGATTGTCGAGGGTTCAGGGCTCCATAGGGCTCCACCATTAATAAGCGAAAGCACGGAAAGCAAGGAGCATGCACGGCCACACACAAGTTGGTCAAACCTCAGGCTGAAGCGATCGGAGCCGGGATCATGGGCTGCATCTGTGGAGACACGTTCGCGACCTCGTGGCTCTAGGGTTCGCGGTTCATCGGGCCCATCCGAGATCCAGACCTCCGGCTGCACGGCTTTCTCCTGCTTTACCTGGTCCAGGTGATGCACAGGCTATCTCCATAACAATCAGTTGACACGCCTCTTGGCGGCGCCGATCTTTCTCCTTCTTGGGCACCAGACACACAACCTGGCCAATGGAGAAAGACTGGGTGGCAGCAGACCATGGCACACGCAAGCACAAGGCGGGGGCACCTTGGCATAGATGTCATCGACGCCGGTGCCCTGGGTTGAGGTTCGAGCTCAGGGTGTAGGGTAGGGCAGTGTAGGGTACGTGGATGGCACACACACACACACACCGCAACACACACCGGCACACCAGAGAGGACACCCCGCCTGCGAAGCCTCAGAACCTTCAGCTCCTCTGTCCTGAGAAGTGCATTGCTAAGGTTCAGGTCTTTGGGCTCAGGACACGGAGATACCCCACCTGCAACGGCAAAGCTTCTCCTGCTCCCGGATCACCACTTCCAGCATCCTCGTGTCGGGTCAAGTGCAGGCACTAGAAACAGACAGAACACGCAGGCGGCGGCACCGGACCTGCACGGCCCCAGAACCTTCAGCTTGTCTGTCCTGATGAGCTGATGGCTTTAAGGACAAGGGCTTAGGGCTTAGGGTCTGCGGGGGCTTCCAGGAGACATACAGAACACGCAAATGACGGCACCCGATGCAACGGCAACGCTTCTCCTACTCTCGGATCACGACTTGTGGCATCCTCCTGTCGGGCGGGCTGTGGCGGTTTAGGGTTTAGGGATTTAGAGGTTAGGGTTGAGGGTTTCGGGTTTAGGGTTTAGGGGTTTAGGGGTTTAGGGTTTAGGGGTTTAGGGTTTAGGGTTTAGGGTTTGCCAACGGGGCCAAGCAAGATGAAGCACGGAAAAACCAGCCTGCACGGCCATAGAACCTTCGGCTCGTTTGTCCTGACCAACGCATGGCAAACAGACACAACACGCAGACGGTGGCACCCGACCTGCGACGGCAAAGCTTCTCCTGCTTCGGCATCACGACTTACCGCCTCATTGTGTCGGGCAGGCACCAGAACCGAGCAAGCTCAATCAAGGATGACCCCACCTGCGACGGCAAAGCTTCTCCTGCTCCCGGATCACCACTTCCAGCATCCTCGTGTCGGGCGGGCAGCAGAAGCGAGCAACTTCAATCATAGATGACCCCACCTGCGACGGCAAAGCTTCTCCTGCTTCGGGATCACGGCTTACTGCCTCCTCGTGTCGGGCGGGCACCAGAAGCGAGCAAGTTCAATCAAGGATAACATGCGGCAACGGACCTGCACGGCCCCAGAACCATCAGCTCGTTTGTCCTGATGGTGAGCTGAGGGCTTTAGGGAGACGGGGCTTAGGGCTTAGGGGGCCTCCAAGAAACACACAGAACACGAAGATAGGCACCCGACCTGCAAGAGCAAAGCATCTCCTACTCCCGGATCACGACACGTGGCATCCTTGTGTCGGGTGGGCTCCCGTTTGGCTCCCGGCACCAAAGCAGGATCAAGCAAGGCGGACCCAGCCTGCTGCACGGCCCCAGAACCTTCAGCTGGTTTGTCCTGATGAGCTGAGGGCTTTAGGGCTTTAGGGCTTAGGGCTAAGGGGGCTTGCAAGAAGCACACAGGCACCCGACCTGCGACGGCAAAGCTTCTCCTGCTTCAGGATCACCACTTCCAGCATCCTCCTGTCGGGCTTTAGGGCTTAGGGCTAAGGGGGCTTGCAAGAAGCACACAGGCACCCGACCTGCGACGGCAAAGCTTCTCCTGCTTCAGGATCACCACTTCCAGCATCCTCCT